>JAMBLF010001350.1:0-103237 GCA_030578115.1 Leucoptera coffeella
GAGATGGACACGCGAACTTCAGACTTTTCCGATAGGTTTAATGGTCGTGAAAGCGTTTTCATATATCTAAAACATAATTTTATAGTTACATAATCATTGAAAGTTCCTTAGTACAACAAAAGATGGTTTCTAAAACTACCCTTAAATCATTAGAATACTTATTAACATTATTTATAAACGATTATCTGCCATTATGAAGAAAAGAAACAATATATAATACGACGAGTTAAAATATATATTTTCTATCACTTTTAAAGTGATAATATTTAAATTAGAATATAACGAAATATAAATATATTATGTCAGTCACTTTTTACTGGCTTACCACCTGTCACATTGAGTACTGATTATATGGTTAAAACGTGGGTTCGAGGTGGCCATAGAATCACTACCTTCGCAATTGTGGAGATGGACACGCGAACTTCAGACTTTTCCGATAGGTTTAATGGTCGTGAAAGCGTTTTCATATATCTAAAACATAATTTTATAGTTACATAATCATTGAAAGTTCCTTAGTACAACAAAAGATGGTTTCTAAAACTACCCTTAAATCATTAGAATACTTATTAACATTATTTATAAACGATTATCTGCCATTATGAAGAAAAGAAACAATATATAATACGACGAGTTAAAATATATATTTTCTATCACTTTTAAAGTGATAATATTTAAATTAGAATATAACGAAATATAAATATATTATGTCAGTCACTTTTTACTGGCTTACCACCTGTCACATTGAGTACTGATTATATGGTTAAAACGTGGGTTCGAGGTGGCCATAGAATCACTACCTTCGCAATTGTGGAGATGGACACGCGAACTTCAGACTTTTCCGATAGGTTTAATGGTCGTGAAAGCGTTTTCATATATCTAAAACATAATTTTATAGTTACATAATCATTGAAAGTTCCTTAGTACAACAAAAGATGGTTTCTAAAACTACCCTTAAATCATTAGAATACTTATTAACATTATTTATAAACGATTATCTGCCATTATGAAGAAAAGAAACAATATATAATACGACGAGTTAAAATATATATTTTCTATCACTTTTAAAGTGATAATATTTAAATTAGAATATAACGAAATATAAATATATTATGTCAGTCACTTTTTACTGGCTTACCACCTGTCACATTGAGTACTGATTATATGGTTAAAACGTGGGTTCGAGGTGGCCATAGAATCACTACCTTCGCAATTGTGGAGATGGACACGCGAACTTCAGACTTTTCCGATAGGTTTAATGGTCGTGAAAGCGTTTTCATATATCTAAAACATAATTTTATAGTTACATAATCATTGAAAGTTCCTTAGTACAACAAAAGATGGTTTCTAAAACTACCCTTAAATCATTAGAATACTTATTAACATTATTTATAAACGATTATCTGCCATTATGAAGAAAAGAAACAATATATAATACGACGAGTTAAAATATATATTTTCTATCACTTTTAAAGTGATAATATTTAAATTAGAATATAACGAAATATAAATATATTATGTCAGTCACTTTTTACTGGCTTACCACCTGTCACATTGAGTACTGATTATATGGTTAAAACGTGGGTTCGAGGTGGCCATAGAATCACTACCTTCGCAATTGTGGAGATGGACACGCGAACTTCAGACTTTTCCGATAGGTTTAATGGTCGTGAAAGCGTTTTCATATATCTAAAACATAATTTTATAGTTACATAATCATTGAAAGTTCCTTAGTACAACAAAAGATGGTTTCTAAAACTACCCTTAAATCATTAGAATACTTATTAACATTATTTATAAACGATTATCTGCCATTATGAAGAAAAGAAACAATATATAATACGACGAGTTAAAATATATATTTTCTATCACTTTTAAAGTGATAATATTTAAATTAGAATATAACGAAATATAAATATATTATGTCAGTCACTTTTTACTGGCTTACCACCTGTCACATTGAGTACTGATTATATGGTTAAAACGTGGGTTCGAGGTGGCCATAGAATCACTACCTTCGCAATTGTGGAGATGGACACGCGAACTTCAGACTTTTCCGATAGGTTTAATGGTCGTGAAAGCGTTTTCATATATCTAAAACATAATTTTATAGTTACATAATCATTGAAAGTTCCTTAGTACAACAAAAGATGGTTTCTAAAACTACCCTTAAATCATTAGAATACTTATTAACATTATTTATAAACGATTATCTGCCATTATGAAGAAAAGAAACAATATATAATACGACGAGTTAAAATATATATTTTCTATCACTTTTAAAGTGATAATATTTAAATTAGAATATAACGAAATATAAATATATTATGTCAGTCACTTTTTACTGGCTTACCACCTGTCACATTGAGTACTGATTATATGGTTAAAACGTGGGTTCGAGGTGGCCATAGAATCACTACCTTCGCAATTGTGGAGATGGACACGCGAACTTCAGACTTTTCCGATAGGTTTAATGGTCGTGAAAGCGTTTTCATATATCTAAAACATAATTTTATAGTTACATAATCATTGAAAGTTCCTTAGTACAACAAAAGATGGTTTCTAAAACTACCCTTAAATCATTAGAATACTTATTAACATTATTTATAAACGATTATCTGCCATTATGAAGAAAAGAAACAATATATAATACGACGAGTTAAAATATATATTTTCTATCACTTTTAAAGTGATAATATTTAAATTAGAATATAACGAAATATAAATATATTATGTCAGTCACTTTTTACTGGCTTACCACCTGTCACATTGAGTACTGATTATATGGTTAAAACGTGGGTTCGAGGTGGCCATAGAATCACTACCTTCGCAATTGTGGAGATGGACACGCGAACTTCAGACTTTTCCGATAGGTTTAATGGTCGTGAAAGCGTTTTCATATATCTAAAACATAATTTTATAGTTACATAATCATTGAAAGTTCCTTAGTACAACAAAAGATGGTTTCTAAAACTACCCTTAAATCATTAGAATACTTATTAACATTATTTATAAACGATTATCTGCCATTATGAAGAAAAGAAACAATATATAATACGACGAGTTAAAATATATATTTTCTATCACTTTTAAAGTGATAATATTTAAATTAGAATATAACGAAATATAAATATATTATGTCAGTCACTTTTTACTGGCTTACCACCTGTCACATTGAGTACTGATTATATGGTTAAAACGTGGGTTCGAGGTGGCCATAGAATCACTACCTTCGCAATTGTGGAGATGGACACGCGAACTTCAGACTTTTCCGATAGGTTTAATGGTCGTGAAAGCGTTTTCATATATCTAAAACATAATTTTATAGTTACATAATCATTGAAAGTTCCTTAGTACAACAAAAGATGGTTTCTAAAACTACCCTTAAATCATTAGAATACTTATTAACATTATTTATAAACGATTATCTGCCATTATGAAGAAAAGAAACAATATATAATACGACGAGTTAAAATATATATTTTCTATCACTTTTAAAGTGATAATATTTAAATTAGAATATAACGAAATATAAATATATTATGTCAGTCACTTTTTACTGGCTTACCACCTGTCACATTGAGTACTGATTATATGGTTAAAACGTGGGTTCGAGGTGGCCATAGAATCACTACCTTCGCAATTGTGGAGATGGACACGCGAACTTCAGACTTTTCCGATAGGTTTAATGGTCGTGAAAGCGTTTTCATATATCTAAAACATAATTTTATAGTTACATAATCATTGAAAGTTCCTTAGTACAACAAAAGATGGTTTCTAAAACTACCCTTAAATCATTAGAATACTTATTAACATTATTTATAAACGATTATCTGCCATTATGAAGAAAAGAAACAATATATAATACGACGAGTTAAAATATATATTTTCTATCACTTTTAAAGTGATAATATTTAAATTAGAATATAACGAAATATAAATATATTATGTCAGTCA
Organism: Leucoptera coffeella; assembly: GCA_030578115.1. NCBI lineage: Eukaryota > Metazoa > Arthropoda > Insecta > Lepidoptera > Lyonetiidae > Leucoptera > Leucoptera coffeella. The sequence goes on from JAMBLF010001350.1 coordinate 3,955, forward strand.
CTTTTTACTGGCTTACCACCTGTCACATTGAGTACTGATTATATGGTTAAAACGTGGGTTCGAGGTGGCCATAGAATCACTACCTTCGCAATTGTGGAGATGGACACGCGAACTTCAGACTTTTCCGATAGGTTTAATGGTCGTGAAAGCGTTTTCATATATCTAAAACATAATTTTATAGTTACATAATCATTGAAAGTTCCTTAGTACAACAAAAGATGGTTTCTAAAACTACCCTTAAATCATTAGAATACTTATTAACATTATTTATAAACGATTATCTGCCATTATGAAGAAAAGAAACAATATATAATACGACGAGTTAAAATATATATTTTCTATCACTTTTAAAGTGATAATATTTAAATTAGAATATAACGAAATATAAATATATTATGTCAGTCACTTTTTACTGGCTTACCACCTGTCACATTGAGTACTGATTATATGGTTAAAACGTGGGTTCGAGGTGGCCATAGAATCACTACCTTCGCAATTGTGGAGATGGACACGCGAACTTCAGACTTTTCCGATAGGTTTAATGGTCGTGAAAGCGTTTTCATATATCTAAAACATAATTTTATAGTTACATAATCATTGAAAGTTCCTTAGTACAACAAAAGATGGTTTCTAAAACTACCCTTAAATCATTAGAATACTTATTAACATTATTTATAAACGATTATCTGCCATTATGAAGAAAAGAAACAATATATAATACGACGAGTTAAAATATATATTTTCTATCACTTTTAAAGTGATAATATTTAAATTAGAATATAACGAAATATAAATATATTATGTCAGTCACTTTTTACTGGCTTACCACCTGTCACATTGAGTACTGATTATATGGTTAAAACGTGGGTTCGAGGTGGCCATAGAATCACTACCTTCGCAATTGTGGAGATGGACACGCGAACTTCAGACTTTTCCGATAGGTTTAATGGTCGTGAAAGCGTTTTCATATATCTAAAACATAATTTTATAGTTACATAATCATTGAAAGTTCCTTAGTACAACAAAAGATGGTTTCTAAAACTACCCTTAAATCATTAGAATACTTATTAACATTATTTATAAACGATTATCTGCCATTATGAAGAAAAGAAACAATATATAATACGACGAGTTAAAATATATATTTTCTATCACTTTTAAAGTGATAATATTTAAATTAGAATATAACGAAATATAAATATATTATGTCAGTCACTTTTTACTGGCTTACCACCTGTCACATTGAGTACTGATTATATGGTTAAAACGTGGGTTCGAGGTGGCCATAGAATCACTACCTTCGCAATTGTGGAGATGGACACGCGAACTTCAGACTTTTCCGATAGGTTTAATGGTCGTGAAAGCGTTTTCATATATCTAAAACATAATTTTATAGTTACATAATCATTGAAAGTTCCTTAGTACAACAAAAGATGGTTTCTAAAACTACCCTTAAATCATTAGAATACTTATTAACATTATTTATAAACGATTATCTGCCATTATGAAGAAAAGAAACAATATATAATACGACGAGTTAAAATATATATTTTCTATCACTTTTAAAGTGATAATATTTAAATTAGAATATAACGAAATATAAATATATTATGTCAGTCACTTTTTACTGGCTTACCACCTGTCACATTGAGTACTGATTATATGGTTAAAACGTGGGTTCGAGGTGGCCATAGAATCACTACCTTCGCAATTGTGGAGATGGACACGCGAACTTCAGACTTTTCCGATAGGTTTAATGGTCGTGAAAGCGTTTTCATATATCTAAAACATAATTTTATAGTTACATAATCATTGAAAGTTCCTTAGTACAACAAAAGATGGTTTCTAAAACTACCCTTAAATCATTAGAATACTTATTAACATTATTTATAAACGATTATCTGCCATTATGAAGAAAAGAAACAATATATAATACGACGAGTTAAAATATATATTTTCTATCACTTTTAAAGTGATAATATTTAAATTAGAATATAACGAAATATAAATATATTATGTCAGTCACTTTTTACTGGCTTACCACCTGTCACATTGAGTACTGATTATATGGTTAAAACGTGGGTTCGAGGTGGCCATAGAATCACTACCTTCGCAATTGTGGAGATGGACACGCGAACTTCAGACTTTTCCGATAGGTTTAATGGTCGTGAAAGCGTTTTCATATATCTAAAACATAATTTTATAGTTACATAATCATTGAAAGTTCCTTAGTACAACAAAAGATGGTTTCTAAAACTACCCTTAAATCATTAGAATACTTATTAACATTATTTATAAACGATTATCTGCCATTATGAAGAAAAGAAACAATATATAATACGACGAGTTAAAATATATATTTTCTATCACTTTTAAAGTGATAATATTTAAATTAGAATATAACGAAATATAAATATATTATGTCAGTCACTTTTTACTGGCTTACCACCTGTCACATTGAGTACTGATTATATGGTCAACACGTGGGTTCAAGGTGCCTAAAATTACTACCTTCGCAATTGCGGAGATGTAAACCTGAACCTCTGACTACCCCGCAAGGGTTAATGGCCGTGAATTTTTTTGTCTTTGAAATATAGTTTATTAAGATAGGTAAGTGAAACCATTGATGAGTTGAAGTTTTCTGATGTTCTATGGACGTTTTCGCAATAAAAACACATTTGCGAAATGCACTGTACACTACGGTGAGGGAAAATATCGTGAGGTTACCTACCTGCTCTTCGAACAGGTAATAGTCAGTGCTTGTAAATGGAGACATGGCTTACCACCTGTCACCTTAAGTACTGACTATGTGGTCAACACGTGGATTTATGTGGCTTTAATTACCATTTCCGCGATGGCAGTGTTATCCCGCAAGGGTTAAATAGTGAGGGTTGTGAAAGAGTTTGTTTTGTGTTTTATTCCACGGACCTCTAGGCCCTTAGTCCCTTCCTACGACTTGCCGAGAAGAACGGTAGCTAGTTCGCATTCTATTTATCATTACAAAACTTTGTCTTTGTCTTAGTTTGGTGTATTGAAATAAAACACAATTTCTGTTGAATACACGATTATATTTATTTATATAATTGAATTTTATATTACAATAAATTTTATAATATAATTGTTTTTTACAGTCAAGAATTCGTATATAACTATTTTATAGTCATATAATTTATTTCTGTCTCAGAAACCATACGCTTTTTTTTCAGACGCTTATAAACCTATGTAACCTATAGTTCATTATATTTTGGTTGATTGATTGTTAGACATACATACATACGCTTCACGACTTGTGTATACACACTCCCTTTTGTATTGTGTCGCGGAAGTCAGAGGCTTGAGTGCCCTTCTCCGAAATTTCGAAGGCATGTTAGGTATGAGCCACTCAAAGCCCGCGTTTCACTAGATAGACAGCACCCAACGTGATAGGTAGTGAACTGCATCGCCGTTTACAGACACTGGCTATTGCCTATCCCAAGGGATATGTTGGTTTCCTAACGATGTTTTCCCTCACCGTTAATGACAGTAATGATTGCTAGACTAAAACAATAATAATCTAAAACAGTGCTTGTAAACAGTGACATGGCTTACAACCTGTCACATTGAGTACTGACTATCTGGTCAACACGTGGGTTCGAGGTGGCCATAGAATTACTACCTTCGCAATTACGGAGATGGACACGCGAACTTCAGAATTTTTCGATAGGTTTAATGGTGTTGAAAGCGTTTTCATATATCTAAAACTTATTTTTTTAGTTTTTATTATCATTGAAAGTTCCTTAATACAACGAAAGATGGTTTCTGAGACTACCCTTAAATCAATAGAATATTTATTAACATTGTTTATAAACAATTATACCTGCCATTATGAAGAAAGGAAACAATATATAATACGACGAGTAAAAATCTATAGTTTCTGTCACTTTTTAAGTGATAATATTTAGAATAGAATATAATGAAATATAACATATATTATGTCAGTCACTTTTTAGCGAAACTAACAAGTGAATACGAAATGTCAGTCCAATAAAAATGACATGAATAATTTGCAATATGACGACTACAATTGATTGTCACATTTTCAAGTGAAAACACATAATAGATTACGCGTAAAACAACATATAATGTAAATACTGACATCATCAAGTCCCCACGATTTGACCACTGAGACGTGACAACGGTTGTCTGCGATTGGTCAATGTGACTTGTTTTCCCATTTACTCACGTCTCATTGGCCAGTTTAACCTCTGAATATCATGACGACACTATTTACTTAACGTAAATAGCCTCAATGAAGTTTAATGAATTTCTATGTACATTTTCGTAATAAAAACACATTTACGAAATGCATCGAGTTATAAGATGAGGGAAAACATCATGAGGAAACCTGATCGTCGAACAAGTAATAGTTAGTGCTTGTAAATGGCAACATGGCTTACCACTTGTCACATTGAGTACTGACTGGGTCAACACGCCAGTTCGAGGTGTCCATAGAATTACTACCTTCGCAATTGCGGAAATCAAAACCTGAACCTCTGACTACCCCGCAAGGGTGAATATAATAATATACTTTCAGCTAATCTATCATATTCAGCTTTCACTTTAAGCTAAACTATCAGGTGTAATGCCACATGTCAGTCTAAAACCTAATGCCATCGCTTTCTGTCAGTCAAGCGTTGATACGGTATTAATTTCTATCACTTTAGCGATTCCTCCTTTGTCTTGGGATTAGGTTAATAATGATATATTCCATAGCCCAATATATTCAATCATATATCAATATTGATCATGACAAGCCGAGATAAAACACAGCTAGTTAGCATTCTATTTATGTCTCAAACTAACACGAAAAAACATGAATGGACAATTAAAATATATAACTAATGAAAAGCTCCAATTATGTAATGACAAATTATACATATATATTCTAGCTTGTACATTCCAACAGGATAAACAGATCCGATCGCTACCTTCAACGAACTAAAGAAATACACTTACATATGTCTATAGAGGGGTCGGCAGAGATAACGGATCCCCATTTTTACAAAGGCGAAACACTTCCGCTTCATTGACATCCATACAAGTCATTTTAAAACGGATCATAATCGCGTATCCTACACAAACCTTATACATGCACATTTTCTTGCACACTAGGCGGTTATAGGTACTTCTAACGTCACCCTTTTTCAATATGGCGTCTATCTGTCAGTCATACGTCTTTTGAGGCCGACCCCTAGAGATCCCGCCACATAAGGTGGCAGTAGCCAAACTTGGAACTAAATTTGACGTTACCGCCATTGCGTGTTATTTTGTATGAAAGGTAAATTTAGTATATTACCAGCGTTGTGTTTTTTGCCCACTCTTTGTAATTTTTATGTTTGTTAAGGGTGATTATAATAAATTGATTTCCGGAGTTTCTTGTTAGTTCTTCTCCAAGCTAGGGTCTCCGCTGATCTAACCTCAGTAAAAAATATGTAAAGACAATGCTCAGTGCCATGTTTGAAATAATAGTTTTAAGAGATTCGCGATTTATACTCATGATATAAGATATAAGGGTGTGTATAAGATTGATTGCAGCTGTGGGAAATCCTACGTCGAACACACTAAACGGTCTATTGCGGACAGAGTGAAGGAACACATAATATATGTAATATATAATAAGAAGGATAAGTCCCGTTAATTATTAATCATGTTTGAAATAGTTTAATAAACATATTTTGACTTTGATATATTAATTTGTTTTATTTGAGTTTATAGCTCTGCAACCAAAGACCGTTACAAATGAAACCTATAATGTATCGAGCCGTATGGCACAGTGAGTGCTAGTTTTGGCGTGTTTACTGGTAACACTGAATTACGCGACTGTGGCGACGCCTCCAACTGCCACCTTATGTGGCGGGATCTCTACGTAACCGCCTTTCCACTTTACTCATATATATTCCTTTTGTCAATCTGCTATCATTCATCCGCATAACATGTCCAAACTGAAGCATGCCCTTTTCAATCTTAGTCACTACGTAACCGCCATCTCGCTTACACATGTTTTTATAACAATTAATTGTTAGTCGATTCGACGTCGTCATCATCGTTTTTCGTGGCTACGTAAAATGCTAGTCCGGGAACGGAACCCAGAACCATGCAGATTCCCATACCGTAGAAACACCAAACGTAGTCTCCGGTCACATCTCTGATAGTACCTGAAAACAGAATAGTGTTAATCTGGGACGTAGAAGAATAAAAGTAGCTGTTTTTCTTCCTAACATGATTCCTACTGATGACTAGAGATTTTCTTCAATCAATAAGCCTATCTCAGTCCACTGCTGGAGGTAGGCCTCCCCAAGGGTACACAAAACACGATCACTCGTGGCCCTCAGCCAGCCACTACCTGCGACTTTTTTAGGTCATCAGTCCATCTAGCAGGGGGGCGTCCTACACTACGTTTGCCGAGACGCGGTCGCCATTCGAGAACAACTTTTTTCCAACGGTCGTCGGTTCTGCAACAGACATGGCCCACTGCTACTTCAGCTTGCAACATTGATAGACAATGTCTACAACTTTGTTTCTCTGCTGGATAATCTCGTTCCGGACTCTGTCCCTTAACGAGATACTCAGCATCGAACGTTCCATTGCCCGCTGAGCGACATGTAATCGGTGAGCCAGCCCGACTGTCATGTTCCACGTCTAGGCATCTCGAGATTTTCTTAGGTATATTAAATTAACTAAAAAGCGGCTGTAGCCACGTGGGTAAGACCACTGGCTTCTAATTAGAGGTCCTAAATTTGAATCCCGGTTCATTTACGTACATAATTTACATTCACTAACGGTGAGGGAAAACATCGTGAGGAAAACCCATCTCTCGGGATAGGTAACGGGGTAAAATAAGCAAAAGAATGTATACGGCGATATGGTTCACTACCTATCACGTTGGGTGCTGTCTATCTAGTGAAACGCAGGCTTCAAGTGACTCATACCTAACATGACTTCGAAATTTCGGAGATGGGCACACAGGTCTCTCACTACACAATAAAAAGGAAGTGTGCATTTACAAGTGTTGAAGCGTATTTTTGTCTTGTCTTGTTCTGCTCTGTGTTAATTATATTAATAGAGCCTTCTAGTACAGTGATTTGTGTGCTGGCGCCATCTGTGAAATCTATGTTAATCTAAATCACAACTTAAGTTTCTCTCTGAGTAACCATAGATGTCGCCACATTTTCACACCTGCAAATTCCGCCCCGAAAGGAATCAAAGGACGTGAATGTATATGTACGTACCAGCAACAGGCGGTATAGATATAGCAGCTAGACTCTGGAACATCCTGACGAGGCCGTAAGAAGATGCTATTTTGCTGGTCCCAAAAGTATCTGCCAGGAGAACTGGTATCAACAGGTACCAACAGCCTAGGCAGAACCCATAGAGACCTGGAAATGGGAAAACGTATAAATATATGTAAAATACTAAGTACATTCACGTTCTTTGAATATAATAATAATATTTGGACATTATTACACCAATTGAACTAGCCCCTTGGTAAGTTCATTTAAGACTTGTGTTAAGGGTACTAGTCAACGTATATTTAAGAAATGTATACATATTATATATAGATAAATACATATATAGCATATATAATCAACGACCAGACTGGAAAGCTGTAGAAAAGCGTTATTCTCAACTCTGCCACCTCTGTTCAGGTGTCTAACCGATCGCGCCACGGAGGTCGTCAAAATAATATCTTTACGAAATGCCCTGAAATCTACGGTGAGTGTCTATCGTGAGGTAATAGTTCAATTAATCAATATGCCTATGCCTAAGTCAGGCCACTGCTGAACGTAGATACTCTAAAACACGATTTTTCGTGGCCCTCAGCCTACCACTACCAGCGACCTTTTTCAGATCATCGGTCCACCTGGCAGGGGGGCGTCCTACACTACATTTACCGAGACGCGGTCACCATTCGAGAACCGCTTTACTCCAGCGGTCGTCGGTTCTGAGACAGACGTGGCCGGCCTACTACCACTTCAGCTTGCAACATCGATAGACAATGTCTACGACTTTGGTTCTCTGCCGGATAATGTCGTTCCGGACTCTGTCCCTTAACGAGATACCCAGCGTTCAACGCTCCATTGATCGCTGAGCGACATGTAGTCGGTGGGCTAGCCCGACTGTCATGTTCCATGGGAATATGAACATACATACATACGCTTCACGACTTGTGTATACACACTCCCTTTTTATCACGGCGGGGTAGTCAGAGGCTTGAATGCTCATCTCCGAAATTTCGAAGGCATGTTAGGTATGGGTCATTCGAAGCCCGCGTATCACTAGATAGACACTGACTATTACCTATCCTGAGGGATAGGCAGGTTTCCTCACGATGATTTCCCTCACTGTTAGCGAATGTAAATTATGTACGTAAATGAAAAACACATTTAAATTTCATTCATTGGTACATGTCAGAGTCGGGATTCGAACCTAGGACTTTTCTCATATGAAGTCCGAGGTCTTACCCACTGGGCTACAGCATATGAAGTATGTAGAAATTCATTAATATGAGTAGGTATGTACGTATAACTCACCAGCAGCCACGGCTAATGCCCACCAAGACGATGGCATTAAAGGTAGAGCCAACACTGACGATCCAGCGAATAGTATGCTGGAATTAAATGAAACATATTTAATTATATTACATACGTAATATCAGGTAATAACCGATTACCTCAGACCTCACTATTTTTCCTACCGATGACGTCAATACGAGCAAGTGCAAGCTCAGCATATTTCAATCTTTACTTCATTTCTTATATTTAATTCAGTTCTTAGCCAACACTCAACCGCGTCAGTACAGATAGCTATCAAACATCGAGTTCATAAAACTCAAATGTACCTTTAATGAATAAACTTGGTGTTCAGTGAAAGAGAGTTTTTTAAAAAGCCTGAACCAACTTTAAAACTAACTAAACTAACAGTACGTTTTAATACCACTCCATATGATAGATATGATATTCGACGTAGCTCAGTTGTTTGGGGCTTGACTCTGTATCAGTGGGTATAGGGTTCGAATCCCACTTGAGCATGTACCATTGGAAATTAAGTTTCAAGAATTTCTATGTACATTTTCGTAATAAAAATGCATTTAAGAAATGCGTCTAATATTGTGAGGAAACCTACCTGTTCCCCGAACAGGAAATAGTGCTTGTGAATGGCGACATGGCTTCCCACCTGTCACATTGAGTACTGACTATCTGGTCAACACGTGGGTTCGAGGTGGCAATAGAATATATGCATAATAATAATTAAACAAATAAATATAACAATCACATAGAAGCTATATTGAATAAGGGTGACGTTAGGAGTACCTATAACCGCCGAGTGTGTTTGAAAAGATGTATGAGTATCAATGAAGCGAAAGTGGTCTGTCAGTGGGACAAATGGGGATGCGTGATCTCTGCATACATACACATCAGACATGATAGGGAATCAGGCCTGATGTGTATGTATGTAGTAATTAAAATATACTGACCAACATATATAAGCCTTCTTTCTGCAGAATATTTGTAGATCACATAACCACCCTAGACCCAGGCGACCGAACAAGTCTAATACTGCACTCACGGCTACTAAACGACCTGAAACATAGAAAAAGAAACATTAGAAACTTGTCCCGTTCTAGGTAGGTCGTAAAAAGAATGCTAACTAGCTGCCGTTCTTCCCGGCATGTTGTAGGAGGCGGCTAAGGGACTAGGAGTAAATGGACAAAAAAAAAGACAAACGCATTCACGTCCATTAACTCTTGCGGGGTAGTCAGAGGTTCAGGTTTTCCATCTCCGCAATTGCGAAGGTAGTAATTCTAAGGACACCTCGAACCCACGTGTTGATCAGATAGTCAGTACTCAATGTGACAGTTATGTTAACCAGATAGGAAGAACTCAATGTGTCCGGTGGTAAGCCATGTCACCATTTACAAGCAATAACTATTACCTATCACGAAGGATAGGCAAGTTTCCCAATGATTCCCTCACAATTACCAACTGTAAATTATGTATGTAAATGAAAGTACACAAATTTCGTTCATTAGTACATGCCTGAACTGGGATTCGAACCTTGGCCCTAGGATTAGGATAGGATTGTGATGTTATATGGAACAATGGTGGTTTGTCAGGATCGGGACAGAAGGGTATCTGTGATATCTGCCTACACCTCTACAAGAAATACTCGTGATATATATGTATATATTCTTACTGTTTTTCTATACATACCTGCACTACTCTTCGAATGGCCCTCACTAACAGCATAGGCGGGCAAATAGTAAAGTGCATAGGGGGAGCCACAAGACATCAAAGCCACTGAAGCACAGATGAGGCCGAACCGCCACGTACCCAGCAGGGAGATGTCCAAATACCTGTTGGAATAAAGAATATATATAACAATAATACTGTAGGACACTACATACATACATACACATCACGCCTTATTCCTGATTGTAGAGGGGTAGACAAAGATCACGGACCCCCACTAGTCCCGATCCACTTTCGCTTCATTGACACTCATACATCGTCTCATACACACTCGGTGGTTATAGGTATTCGTAACGTCACCCTTTTTCAATATAGGACACTATCACACAAATTGTACTAGGCCTTACTAAGTGCATTTTGGAGTTGTGTCAGGGTACTTAGGTACTAGTCTAGTCAAAACATAACACCCTACGACTTGTGTATACACACTCCCTTTTTTATTGTGACGTCTCCGAATATTATTTTTTAAGTCTCTCGAAACCTGCGTTTCACTAGATAGACAGTACCCAATGTGATAGGTAGTGAACCATATCACCGTATACAGGCACTGGCTATTATCTATCTCAAGGGATAGGAAGGTTTTCTCACGATGTTTCCCCTCAACGTTAGCGACTGTAAATTATGTACGTAAATGAAAAACACATATTTAAATTTCATTCATTGGTACATGCCAGAGTCGGGATTGGAACCTAGGACCTTTCTCATACGAAGTCCGAGGTCTTACCCACTGAGCTACAGCCGCTACTTTACCCAGTGGGGTTATACAGCCGCCACAATAATGTGCCTATATTAAAGTCGTGAAGCGTATTCTAGATATATAAATACCTACATATGTAGTCAACAACCAGGGGCCCATGTCCGCTAATGTGTTTAACATAATCGCAGTTCGATCGTACTTCAGTTATGGTGTGAAGTGGCAAAAGTGTCAAACTGCACCATATTTTTAGCAAAATTTTGCTCCTCCATCAACTACTCCACACCATTGCTTAAGTGTGATTGAACTACGATATTGCGATAATTATAAGTGGATTTTGGCCACTGGTAGATAAGCGGAAGAAAAGCGTAGTTGTTAACTCTGCAACGCAGTTGTATCACCGTCATAGTTAATTAGTGATCTAAGGCCTCAGGTGGTTAACCGATCGCGTCACGGAGGTCGTCATTCAATGGATTATAATACCCCTAGTCCCTTAGTCATACATTTTACACACTTACTTAGATATCTTCTGCACGCATCCTTTAGTCTCTTCATCAATACTTTCGTCTTGATTAATCTTGCTTCGTTCAATTTCTTTCTTGTTATCGAAGTTTTCAAACGGCATCTTGTTTTGCAAATAAATATGCCTTGGAGGTTTGATATACAGTGATCTGAAAAAACAAAATAACATTAATATCCTGCCTATCTCTCGGAATAGGTACCCAGTCCTTTATACGGCAATACGGTTCACTGCCTATCACGTTTGATGATGTCTATCTAGTGAAACGCGGGCCTACTTAACGTGTCTTCGAAATATCGACGAATTTGCAAAAAAATTGCGATAAATATACACCGAATACTACGGTGGGCGAAAACATCTTGAGGAAACCTACCTGTTCCCCAAACAGGTAATAGCTAGAGCTTGTAAAAGGCGACATGGCTTACCACCTGTCACACTGAGTACTGGCTCTCTGGTTATCACGTGGGTTCGAGGATATAGATTTATTACCTCCGCGCTTGCGGACTACCCCGCAAAGGTTAATGGTCGAGGACGCGTTTGTTTAACATGTCAAACTCAAAATATATACGTTGACAGATGGGCTAATAAACCGTTATTAATACTCAATTAAAACACTCAATTAGCGGCACTAAAATCAAGACACTGCGACCGTTCAAGAGTCCGAAGTTTAATGCTTTTTTTTATTAAATATTGTTTGAAACATTGACGGCGACGTACTTTTTTGGAATGGTTCACTCATTAAGACCATAGACAATAGACTTTTAAAAGCAGTATTGCTGTATCAAATAAATATCAAGTCGATATATTAAGCAACCCTACCGAGTCTCGCAGCGAGACGCTCGACACAACAAAGGTTAATGTAAACATTGCCATAATGCACAAAGAGATAAAAAACAGCAAACGTATGTATGTATGAAACTAAAGTTTACCTGCTAAACTTATTTTGGCATCTTGCTTTATAAACACAGGTGCTGTCCGTTGATAAATCTTCCACGGAATGGAGAATGGAAGATGATCTGGTGGGTCGGAGACGCGTCTTCATGATCGCTGGTGGTAGACCTGAAAAGATTATATAGGTAATTATTAAAAAAAAAAACAAAAACATGGACCATTAACCCTTGCACAGTCAGAGGTTCAGGTGTCCATCTCTGCAATTGAAAAAGTAATTCTATGGCCACCTCGAATCCACGTGTTGACCAAGTCAGTACTCAATGTGACTGGTGGTAAGCCTTGTCGCCATTTGCAAGCACTAACTATTACCTGTTCGGGGAACAGGTCGGTTTCCTCATAATGTTTTCCCTCACCGTAGTATTCGACGCATTTCGTAAATGTATTGTTATTACGAGTATTAAAAAGTTCAAAATAGGGTTTCTGTGACCCACGCTCCGTCTCTCCAGGGAGCCTTTCGTGTACTTATATATGATTCATTCTTGATCATTAACCCTTGCTCAGTAGAGGTTCCAGAGTCCATGTCCGCAATTGCGAAGGTAGTAATTCTATGGCCACCTCGAACCCACGTGTTAACCAGAATGACCAGTGTGATGATATGTATGTATTTACTTACCAACTACTCCCAAGACATCCAAACCCTCAGATTCATCAACGTCAGATGTTGACAGTGGTCGGGCAACCTAAAAGAGAATAGAATATATAATAATGTAGCGACCTCTAGAACGCCACACAAAGAGTGAAACCTAAATAAACCTAAGTCGCAATTAGTTAAACATAATTACCACAGATGACGCCGCCAAGAATAAAATAATAATTGCACAAATCATAATCAATTGAAATATTTATCGGAAACAAGATACATATATACAAATTTCCGACTCAGGCCATTAGCCTGGACGAACACCTGCCCAGGTAGGAAGCTTCCTCTTTTCCTGTAGGACACAGTGGATCCTACAATTTACAAATATTATTATTACATTAGATAATAATAATATTTGGACATTATTACACCAATTGAACTAGCCCCTTGATATGTACATTTAATACTTGTGTTAAGGGTACTAGCCAACGTATATTTAAGAAATTTTACATATTATATATAGATAAATATATATATAGCATATATAATCAACGACCACACTGGAAAGCAGTAGAAAAGCGTAGTCCTTAACTCTGCCTCCACCGGAAATCGAACCCGGGACCTCACGATTAGCGTTCAGGTGTCGGACGCACAGTGCACAGTGTCGGACCACGGAGGTCGTCAAATGTATGAAAATATATCATTTATTATAACTTAACAATAGATCTTTACAATAAATTAACAAAATATTTACAAACTTAAAACTAATAAACATAATTTAACTATAAATGAAATAAATCTAACAAAATTGTCACTGTCGTTGATAATCAATTTGAACATATTATGATAACTAGCCCTTGTAAGGTAGTTAGAGATTTGCGTGTCAATTGCGAAGGTAGTAATTCAATGCCCACCTCGAACCCACGTGTTGAGCAGGGGTGCAAGTCCACTATACTAATCGCGTTTATAAATAGTGACATCATGATATTCAGAGGTTAAAATGGGCAATGAGATGAGTATATAATTTTAGTATAGAATATATATAGAGTATAGAAATATGAATCGTCAGTCTGCCCGTGACCATGGCTGCTGCAACGTCGCCGAAACGTCGGGTTAATAAAGGTAACTTTATTTTATAAAACCTTACGCGATAAGTCCCGTTAGTTATTAATCATGTTTGTTACGTATTTTAGGACGCGGATTTTTGTTTGAACGATACATAGCGGCAGCATATTCTTTTGAGATATCACAAAACGGGTTTCACAGGCATGACGGGCGTAGCAAGGAAGCTTTCACAGTGAAAAAGATCATTTTTCTTAAAATAATGTTTATCGGTTTTGCCGGGCGCAACGACGATATATAACCAACCACGTTCTTATAAACATTTCCGTGTCGGGATGGACAGAAATTCGGAGATTTAATTCATCCTAGGTCACTTTTTAGCAAATATTAGACGGTGAAATCAAATGGAACATTGAAGACAGGTTGCTAGCCCATTGCCCAATTGATTCAATTTACCCCTAATCTCTTAGTCGCCTACTATAAAATACCGGGAAGAACGGCAGCTAGTTAGCATTAATTTTACTTTACCTTTAATATAAATAAGCAGAATTATATTATGTACTAGTGACCTGCTCCGGCTTCGCACGGATATGAAATATATAGCCTACTACACTATTTAATGGATGTTATTATACATATAAACCTTCCTCTTGAATCACTCTATCTATTAAAAACCAGCGCATCAAATCCGTTGCGTAGTTTCAAAGATTTAAGCATACAAAGGGACATAGGGACAGAGAAAGCGACTTTGTTTTATACTATGTAGTGATTTGTATGTATGTTTATAACATGTCCATATATTTCTACATTACCTCAATTAAACTGGGATGTATGATTTCGGTGATCAAGTTGGTTGTCTTTAGTTCGTCATTGAAAATGCTGTTCTTCGTGTTCAATATCAATTCGTGATCGGGCTGGAACAGCCTTTCAAGACGGTTTGAATGCTTGGTCTGAATTGCTGAAAATAATAAAAGGATAAACATATATATATACACGTTCTTTATCCCTTTCGGGGTGGCAGCAACTCTAAAAGACTTTTATAATATCTCTTAGGTCTCTTTTTAGCATGAATATTAGGGTTGCGATGTCATAATGGAACATTGGTGACAGGTTGCTAGCCCATCACCCAATAGATTCCATTTAGCCCTAGTCCCTTAGTCTTTTTACGTTAGCATTAGCAGTTAGCATTCTTTTTACGTCCCAGACTAGCACAGGATAGGCAGGTAGTCAATCAATCAATCAGTCTATGTCAGTCCACGCCTGGATGTAGGCCTCCCCAAGAGTACACAAAACACGTTAACTCGTGGCCCTCAGCCAACCACTACCAGCGACCTTTTTCAGGTCATCAGTCCATCTAGCAGGGGGCGACCTACACTACGTTTACCGAGACGCGGTCGCCATTCGAGAACCGCTTTGCTCCAACGGTAGTCGGTTCTATGACAGAAGGAACTTTATTGTGTAGCGTCAATGGTAGAGGTGTATCGCGTAATAATCTTGCTACAAAGTTGCCGTTCTTTCCGTCATGTCGTACGAAGCGACTAAAGGACTAAGGGTGATTGCTCATATGTAAATATGAGATCACACCCCCAATATTCAGATCAATAAGTTACCAAAGAGATGTTTCCATGTCTCCAAGGTTATGACCACTCCGAAGGCGATTAAAAGACGTGAATGTATATGGTAAATCATGTTATGTTATATACATCACATGAGATCACAAAAACGTCACATGCCACATGCGTTTTGTTAATTAAGTTAGTTTTTTATTATTTGGTCTCTGGTTTTGTTAATTAAGCATAAATATAATATGTAACCAAGATTGGTGCTTGCTGCCATCGATACAGGTTGCCATGGTAACCTAGTAATGATGATAGTTTTTGTTTAATAAAGATTATTCAGTCGTCTATGGTGCGTCAACAAAGTCAGCAGCTCAGTGAAAGTTGAAAATACAAATAATTATTTTCGGCTGAATATTTAGTCAATTGTGATGCCAAACTGGCTAAATATGTTCACTTTGGGATAAGATTTGGATCCTCAAATGGAACGAACCGAAGAACAAGGAAGAGAGCAAGGAATTGGAGCATTGATTTCGTTTTTCTTCGGTTGTAGCGGCTGACGGCGTTGGTGTAACCATGGCGACTGAATAACAAGAAGTGCAAACGCCATGGCATCAGTGTTTGTACTTCAGCCGACATAACCTTAGTGGTGAATGGCTTAATAAAGAATTTAAAAAAATAAATTAAAAAAAAAGATTATTATTATTATGTTACGGTATTGTAATAATATCTCACCTTCTCGATCATGTAACAGATTAGCAGTTTCAGGACTAGTTATAGAAGGTGTCTGTTCTACAACAGGCGGAGATCTGTATAACGTTGCCGCAAAACACACGTGTAACATTCCGCCACCTGGAATAACATACATACATATAAAAAATTAACAATAAAATTATATAAATGTACATAATAGCTAACAATAAATGTTTCTTAAAATTCTGTAAGAAATTTGTGAATCGAGGTCTTCATAATACAAGTTATTTAAACGAAGGGCTCAACAAAGCAGTCATTGTATACAGATATAAATAAAGAGAATTTGAGAAACTGTAATGTTCACCAACAATAGACATAATTAAACGTAGATCACAGGTAATACTACGGTACGATACAGATACCAATACGATCACGATCATTAACCCTTGCGGGGTAGTCAAAAGTTCAGGTGTCCATCTCCGCAATTGGGAAGGTAGTAATTCTATGGGCACCTCGAACCCACGTGTTGACCCGATAATCAGTACCCAACGTGACAGGTGGTAAATCATGATTGGGTACTACGTATGTAATAGATAAAGTGTAAGGTAGAGTTGAACGGGGTAGACAACGTAAAACTTATACAGATCAAATTGGAGACATTCTTCTCAAGGTGGGTGTAGCGTGAAGAACAGAAGAGCATGTAAGAAGGTTAATGGGTGTGAGTGAAGGAAGAGATTTGTCACCTGTTCCATGTTGCCTAATAGTCTCTGCCTATCCCGTTAGGGAGGTAGAGGTGTGAATATATGTATGTATATAAATAGTTACCTAATAGTAGCGTAGTTCCATGCAATCCGTATAAGTCGACCAATTTCTCTATTAACATTGGAAAAACAAAACTGCCCGCCGCCGTTCCACTCACGCATATGCCGTTGGCTAGAGCTCTGAAAGAGAGAGAAAATATTATATAATATGACCTACATATGCGGTTACGTTGAGGCTGACCCAATAAGACATATGACAGTCAGATAGACGCTATATAGAAAAAGGGTGACGTTAGAAGTACCTATTACCGCCGGAAGTATATGAGAAGATGTATGAGTGTGAATGAAGAAAGTGGTCTGTTAGGATCGGGACGAATGGGGATCCGTGATCTATGTCTACCCCTCTACAGGGAATCAGGCGTGATGTGTATGTATGTATGACATACATATATGTATATACATACATTCACGTCCTATTAACCCTTTTCGGACGGACAGAACCCAAGGTTAATAGAAATAAAATCTCCTAGGTCACTTTTTAGCATGAATATTGGTTGTGATGTCAAATATTGAGGTGAGGGAAAACATCGTGAGGAAACCTACCTGTTCCCCGAACAACAACAATGCTTGTAAATGGCGACATGGCTTACCACCTGTCACTCTGAGAACTAACTATCTGGTCAACACGTGGGTTCGAGGTGGCTTGGGAACGCGTTTGTTTTTTTTTGTAAACACAAGATTAATCTCACCTGTGCTTGGTGAAGTATTGTGAGACTATCACAATTCCAGGAGTAGTTGATAAACCACCGCCGATACCTGAAAACATACATATTACGAAGTTAGATAAGTAGTAGTAAATTTTATATCACTACATAGTATAAAACAAAGTCGCTTTCTGTGTCCCTATGTCCCTTTGTATGCATAAATCTTTGAAACTACGCAACGGATTTTGATGCGGTGTTTTTCAACAGATAGAGTGATTTAAGAGGAAGGTTTATATATATAATAACATCCATTAAATAGCCAGAAGTGCGAAGCCGGAGCGGGTCGCTAGTATTTTATAAGACAAACGTGTTCAAAACCATTAACCCTTTGCAGGGAAGTCAGAGGTTCAGGTGTCCATCTCCGCAATTGCGAAGGTAGGAATTCTATGGCAACATCGAACCCACGTAAGGAAAACTACTTGTGGGACGAGATGGCCAAGGAATTACCAAATATCCATTTTAGAATACTACAGTGAGGGAAAACATCGTGAGGAAACCTACCTGTTGCCCAAACAGGTAATAGTTAGTGCTTGTAAAAGGCAACATGGCTCACCACCTGTCACATTGAGTACTGACTATCTGATCAACACATAGGTCATACATCAAATTAATATCATAAATAAATAAAGATTAAATAACTTAATAATTATAAAATAAAATCTTAGAACTTAATATATTACAAATAAAATATATCTCCCAAATATACTCATAGGTTTGAAGTGGCCATAGATATAGTATGGATATGACATCACTTTTTCTCCTTTTTTTTCTTTAATAAGCCATTCACCACTAAGGTTATATCGGCTCAATTACAAACACTGATGCCACGGCGTTCGAACTTCTTGTTATTCCATCGCCATGGTTACACCAACGCCGCCAGCCGCTACAACCGAAGAAAAACGAAGTCGAAGCTGCAGTTCTGCTCTTCCTTGTTATTCGGTTCGTTCCAGTCGAGGATACATATTTAGCCAGTTCGGCATCACATCTCACGACTAAAATATTTTTTTGTATTTTCAACTTTCTCTGAGCTGCTGACATTGTTGGCGAACCATAGACGACTGTTGTTGTGTTGTTATAGTAAAAATGATTATCGAAATCACATCACTTTAAGCTCGTAACAAAACTAAACGCAACTAACCTGTCAAAACTCCAAAAGTCAACATCATATGCACCATATTGGTACTGAAGTATGACAGCGATAGGCCAGCGGAGCAGAATAGTCCGCCTATGAAAACCACCACACGACACGAGTATTTCTCACACAGGAATG
Organism: Leucoptera coffeella; assembly: GCA_030578115.1. Lineage (NCBI taxonomy): Eukaryota > Metazoa > Arthropoda > Insecta > Lepidoptera > Lyonetiidae > Leucoptera > Leucoptera coffeella. The sequence goes on from JAMBLF010001350.1 coordinate 23,095, forward strand.
AAGATAACGGGGCTGTAAAGAAGAAAACATAGTACATACATAAACATAAAGTGAAACGAAATAAATAAAACTAAATATGATTAATAACTAACAGGACTTATCGCGTAAGTTTTTATATAATAAAGTTACCTTTGTTAACCCATGGCTGCTGCAACGTAGCCGAAACGTCGGGTTAATAAAGGTAATTTTATTATATAAAAACTTACGCGATAAGTCCCGTTAGTTACTAATGAGTATAAATCGCGAATCTCTTAAACTATAATTAAAACTAAATATGTACAAATTAAAACATAAAAAAACTTAAATCTACATTATGTATATTATATTACATATACATTCACTTACATACATCACGCCTGATTCCCTGTATGCAGAGATCACGGATCCCCATTTGTCCCACTGACAGACCACTTTCGCTTCATTGACACTCATACATCTTCTCATACACAACGGTGGTTATAGGTACTCCTAACGTCAACGTTTTTCAATATAGCGTCTATCTGACTGTTATATGCCTTACTGGGTCGGCTGTATCATACATAGGTATATACGGATACACAGGTTTCCTTACGATTTTTGTACGTAAATGTAAACTGTATCACTAAATACACTCGGTGGTTACAGGTACTTCTACCTTTTATATTTTTTTATATTTTTATGTATATAAACCTCGTACATATCAAATTGTAGGTATGACGGTAAGTCGTACAGCACACGTACGTATCATAATGAACCCTACAATATTTACTAATTTAATTCTTTAATTTATTTTTCTTTGATGTACGTCACCCTACCAGGAAATCTTTCGGTGACGTACCAAATACAAACTTTTATTAACAATGCAATCTTCATAGAAAAAAGTTAAAATATGTCATTATAAGCGAAAAATAAAATAACAATATAAATACGTATGTAAACCATCTCACCCAAAGCCAAACACAGCGTAGACAGAAGTGCCGGTATCCAAGAAGCCAGAGCTTGTGAAGAATCCGGGAAAGCACTCATGATCTCCACGTACAGGACTCCATAGGACTTGACCAGACCAGCCACGCAAAGCTGGACCAGGAAAGCCCCGAAGACTACCACCCAGCCATAGCCTCCATCTGGACTGTGGAAGACATGTAGTAATTAATAAGAGAAGCCCTTACGCAATATTTGTATGGAAACTAGCGTGGCATTACGCGGGGTGAAACGAGGTACGCGGGATGGAGGGGTGATGATACAACCAATCAAAACACGACATCGGCCAATCAAATCAGGTATCTTCTTTCTACTATACATTTTTAGACTCCGCATCAATTAAAGCACGCCATTTGGACTCCGCATCGCGAAACGGGGACCGCTCCTTATGCCTGGTACTCTTTATATTTAGTTCGTGGTGAAAGATTAGGTATACTCGTTTAATTTTACTAGTATTTTTAAGTAGCAACCTCTAGAGCGCAACACAGAGAAACTTAAGTTGCAATTAGTTTAACATAATTATCACAGATGACGCCAGCAAGAAATAAAATAATAATTACAAAATTCATTATCCTCGAACGCGCAATTAAAATATTGTGTGTGTACGTGCGTACTATAAAAACCGTAAGAGCGTGTGATAAGGTCAATGGGTGTGAGTGAAGCAAGACATTTGTCACCCATTCCAGGTGGCTATCGATAGTACCTGCCTATCCCGTTAGAGACGTAGAGGTCTGTATATATGTATGTAAATAGACGCAGACACATTGATTCTACTTTCAAACGGACTACTAAGCCGCCGCATCACAGCTGATTAATGACGTCACAGACGCCATTTTGACTCCAAACCGCGTAACACGGACCACGACTTTCGCGCGGTTGTCTTTGTATTTGAAACCTACCTTTCATCACTCTTGCGCCCTCTGCGGTTGAATCTCTTAGAGGCCGCGATCAGAGGCCTGGCTGTCACCGAGGAGATGGTCAGCAGCGAGTCTTCCTCATCCGGTGGAGACAGCGCTGATAAGTAAGCGCCTACTTGCTGCAAAAGCACATACATATGTGGTGACCTCTAGAGCGCAACACATAGAAATTTAAGTTGCAATTAGTTTAACATAATTATCACAGATGACGTTAGCATAAGAATCAATATCCTAGAACGCGTAATTTAAATACTTAACGGAAACAAGATGTATAGTAAGCTTCCTCTTTTCCTGTAGGACACAGTGGATCCAACACATAAATCGTTCTAATGTGATTGCATCTTCACGATGCGGGTTCTCATTGGGACTCCCTAAAGTTTATTGCATAGAGATATTCGTTGTATTGAAAAAGACGCTTCAATCACATTCTAATGGATTGACAAAGACAAACACGTTCACTACCATTAACCCTTGCGGGGTACTCAAGAGGTTTCAGGTGTCCATCTCCGCAATTGCGAAGGTAGTAAATCTATGGCTATCTCGAACCCACTTGTTGACCAGATACTCAACTCAATGTGACAGGTGGTAAGTCATGTCGCCATTTAATAATGAATTGGTATTGAATTGATTGTTGAATACTGTCTGCAGAGTTTCTTGGCATTTCTACTCTGCAGATTTTTCTTTGTGACATGTCAGTAGTTTAAATGTATTTTAAATTATTTTCTTTATCTTACGAGTATTATTTTCATTGAGAAATCCACATCAATTACATATAATAGATAGAGGAATAGACAATACACAACAATTAATTGGATTACATAATACACAACACATAAAATTACATTTCATTCAATTAAATTACATTTCAAATATGAGTGTGTATCACTACATACTCGTAGTATAAAACAAAGTCGCTTTCTCTGTCCCTATGTCTCTTTATATGCTTAATTCTTTGAAACTACGCAACGGATTTTGATGCGGTGTTTTCAATAGATAGAGTGATTCAAGAGGAAGGTTTATATGTATAATGACATCCATTAAATAATGGAGTAGGCTATATATATATTATACCCCGTGGGAAGCCGGAGTGGGTCGCTAGTTAATAGAATAAATAACATACGATCCAAAAATAGGCAATCTGTTTTCCTTCCGGACTGTTGTATTGAATAACATAAGCTTCCATCGTGAAAAGTATATTCTTGAAATCTTCACTAATATCTACTTCATTTTCCGCCAGCCAGAAGTGCGAAGCCGGAGCGGGTCGCTAGTTATGTATATTATTAATTGTAATTTTGAAGAAAACTATCTACTTTTATTCAAATTGAACCAATATCGTATAAAAGTTAGTTATATGCCTTTCCTTACCGAAGCAAGTGGCACCTCGAGGATTAATGTCTCCGGGCGCTCGAGGTGTTCCGGAGGAGCCGAGTGGATGGAGAGAAGAGAAGAACTCTTCTCTGCCTGCAGGAAGATGTCGTGCTGTGGAGGAAGATATCGTTGATAGATATAGACAACCTCCGTGGCGCGATGGGTTAACCACCCAAACGCTACTCGTGAGATCCCGATTCCCGGTGGAGGCAGAGTTAACTACGCTTTTCTTCTGCCTGTCAGTCTGGTCGTTGTTTATATATGTATTTATATCTATATGTAACATGTATATATTTGTTAAATATACGTTAATTCGTTATTAATAATAAGCTAGTTCAATTGGAGTAATAGTTTCCTACAATATAATGATAGAGTTAGCTAAAGATAACGGTTGCAGTAACGTTAACCCACTGGATCTCATTCGATCCCAAAGTTAAGCAAAATCTAGGCAGTTTTTAAAAGCACAGCTAGACTGTCCATGAGCTACTATTTTCAGTGAAGGAAACATCGTGAGGGAAATTAACTAATCCTCCGAAGTGTTTGCAATTCATTTTACATACATACATACGCTTCACGACTTGTGTATACACACTCCCTTTTTTATTATGGCGGGTTAGTCAGAGACTTGAATGAGAGAGGTATGGGTCATTCGAAGCCCACGTATCACTAGATAGACAGCACCCAACGTGATAGGTAGTGAACCGTATCGCCGCATATAGGCACTGACTATTTCCTATCCTGAGGGATAGGCAGGTTTCCTCAAGATGTTTTCCCTCACCGTTAGCGATTGTAAATTATGTACGTAAATAAAAAACACATATTTAAATTTCATACATGCCAGAGTCGGGATTCGAACCTACGACCTTTCTCATACGAAGTCCGAGGTTTTACCCACTGGGCTACAGTCGCTTCATAATTCATTTTCTTCTTGTTGATTCGATATAAGAATCTTAAATGTAAGTAGCCACACAATTTACCACCTATCAAGCACTGACTATCTGTTTAACACATGTTCAAGGTGATTTTAAGCCCTTAAACTATAATTTTAATACAAAGAAACGCAACCTATAGTACATTCGCATTAAGAAAATAGTGATGTCATCATGTCCCGACGATTTGACCAATGAGACGTGACAACTGTCGTCTGCAATTGGTCGATGTGAATTGTTTTCTCATTTACTAACGTCTCATTGGTCAGTTTAACGTCTATATATCATGACGTCACTTAACGCGAATAGACTATAGTTGTATAACTTACCATGGGGTTGTCAGTCTGCAGTTCGATAGCCGAGGCCAGGGCGACTGGTGACGTGGAGGCTCCCAGGAAATCCAGTTCTTGTGGTAACTCCTGTAATAGTCATATAGTCAGTCAGGTATACACTTGATATAGTAGGCCAACCTGCTAGGTGGAATGATACAAACTTACATATATTCAACCCTCTACGTTTTTTCTTTACAAAGTGCCATTAGTTTTAGCAATTTAATTTATTTTAATTATAAGTGTATATTAATGACATATTTTTTATAAAAAATGTTTTTTTTTTACTTTCAATGAGTGATTTTATGATCCTTATGTTGAATAAAAAGATTTTCATTTCATTACGTGTGTGTGTGAGGATTGAGGGCCACTTCGTCAATCTCTTTGAAAATTTACTAGGATTTAGTGAACATTCCAAAACAATTGTGCAACTTGGAATCTGAATTTGTGAAAGTCAATTAAGGGAGTAAAAGCCTAAAAGCCCCAACGGGATAGGCCGAGACTATCAATCGTCACTTGGAACGGTTGACAAATCTCTTGCTTCACTCACACCCATTAACCTTCTTAAACATGCTCTTCTGTTCTTCACGCAGAGCACCCGTTTCCAATTTAGGGACGTAGAGGCGTAAATATATGCACGTATGTATGCAGGTTTCCTCACGAAGTTTTTGTTAACAAAATCAAAAGCACATAGATAATCTATAAGGTCACTCATGGAGATACTAAATATTCTAAGATACATACATACACTTCAGCTCGCTAATACCATTTACAAGTACATCATCACTACATAGTATGAAACAAAGTCGCTTTCTCTGTCCCTATGTCCCTTTGTATGCTTAAATCTTTGAAACTACGCAACGGATTTTGTTGCGGTTGTTTTTAATAGATAGAGTGATTCAAGAAGGAGGTTTATATGTATAATAACATCCATTAAATAGTGGAGTAGGCTATTTATTTTATACCCGAGCGAAGTCGGGTCGCTAGTTCTTTATAAATACATACATACATTCACGTTTCCTACTCTCTTATGAAATCGCACGAAATTTGGAGATGCATATAATATTACCTCGATCGGTTTTAAAAATCTATCCGAATTCCTAATAACATTGATATGTTCTGCTTCTTCTTTTTTCCCTTTCTTTAAGCTCATTGTTACATACACACATATACATTCACGTCCTTTAATCCCTTTCAGGGTGGACAGAACCTCGGAGAGATAATATCTCCTAGGTCACTTTTTAGCATGAATAGTGAGTTACGATGTCATAATGTAAAATTAGTGACAGGATGCTAGCCCATCGCCCATTAGATTCCATTGACCCCTAGTCACTTAGGCACCTTCTACAACATACAAGGAAGAACGGCAGCTTGTTAGCATTCTTTTTACGTCCTAAACTAGCAAGAGACATACTGTTTCGTAATCTAAAGCCTTAAATATAGAAGGACTGTATCGATTACAAAGTTATGCAGAATATAAATTGAAATCGTACTAGCTAAAGCATGGTACGATATTACCAAAGTAATAAACGGGAATTAGAATTTAAACTGCCTGTTACGGAAAAATATCGGTTTTACTCAGTTGTTTGGGGCTTGTCTCTGTATCAGTGGGTACAGGGTGCAAATCCCGCTTGAGCATGTGCCAATGGGAATGACGATTAATCAAATCTAAGCACATTTTCGTAAAACTACATTTGCGAAATACACCGAAAACTACGGTGAGAGAAAACATCGTGAGGACATCTACTTGTTCCCCGAACATGTAATAGTTAGCTTGTGGCTTACCACCTGTCACATTGATTGCTGACTATCTGGTCAACACGTGGGTTCGAGGCCATAGAATTACTACCTCCGCTACTACGGAGATGGATACTTGGAATCTGACTACCAGGTTTCTACCATTAACCTTTGGGGGTAGTAACAGGTTTGTGTCGCCATCTCCGCAATTGTGGAGCTAATAATTCTATGGCCACCTCGAATTATGTATTGCCCAGATACTCAGTAATCAATGTGACAGGTGGTAAACCGCGTCACCATTTACAAGCACTGACTAATTATCTGTTGGTTAGCGACTGTAAATTTTGTACGTAAATAAAGCCAAAGTCAAATGTTTGTATTCAACATAAGTACAAGTATAGTACATTAATTGAAAGTCAAAACATTTGCCTGACACTGGTTGTCTCTTAGCAATTGAAATTCTATAGTTGTAAAAAACTCATTTTGAAATTACATTCATTTGTATATGCCAGAGCCGGGATTCAAACCTAGGAACCAAATAAGAAGCCAGAGGTCTTCCCCACTATAATAGTGCCTACTATATAATATAATACAATATTCGAGGTTACAGCCGCTTATTATATAAACGCTATTTGTGTTAAAAAATGACTCATTCAAACTACGCCGCGCCGTTTAACCAATTAGAAGTTATAGGGGTTCTCTGCTATTGGTCAATTCACTTGTGTTTACTAATTTCCTAACGTCTCATTGGTCAGAGAGGGGCTTAGCTAAATGTCATGATGAGTCACTATATTACTAACACGTGTTTTATAATTTGTTCAACTCATTCTACGAATGATAGCAGATTGACAAAAGGAATATATGTGAGTGAAGTGGAAGGGCGATTACGTAACGACCCAATGAGACAAATGACAGACAGATAGACGCTATATAGAAAAAGGGTGACGTTAGGAGGTACCTGTAACCGCCGAGTGTGTATGAGAAGATGTATGAATGTCAATGAAGCGAAAGTGGTCTTTCAGGATCGGGACAAATGGGGATTCGTGATCTCTGTCTACCCCTCTACAGGCATGATGTGTATGTATGTAATTCTACGACGATTCACTACCTATCACGTTGGGTGCTGTCTATCTAGTGAAGCACAAGTCGTGAAGCGTATGTATGTATAAGTATGTTCATATGTTTTGTAATAAATTTAAGCACTAAGTTTTGCGAAATGCATCAACTACGGTGAGGGAAAGCATCGTGAGGCAACCTATCCATTTCTCTAATCAGTCCGTATCTTATACGGCGACAAGGTTTACCACCTGTCACGATGGATACCTACTGATTATCAGGTAAAACATCGGTTATCATCTTAATGCTTAGTTGATCATGGACAGATTACCTTAAACTACCTTGGCTCCATTTACCCCTAGTCTCTTCGCTTTATTACTCTTGCTAGTTATTATTTACATACTTTGCGTAGGTACCATATCATAGATCAATATTACGTATTTCTAAAGTCTACACAGTAAAGTGAATGGTTATTGTTTGAAAATTTACTCCATGTTTGAATAAAATAGAAACTTTTATAAATCTTTTTATTTCCGTTAATGTAGTATTACTTAATAAGTTTTATTTTCTTTTTTAAAGTGTAGATTTCTTTTATAAGTATCATTCTTCTCGAAGCCAAGGCTTCCGAACTAACGGTAGAATTTCAATGCTAAGAGACAACCAGTGTCAGGCAAATGTTTTGACTTTCAATGAATGTACTGAACTTGTGCTTATGTTGAATAAAAACATTTAGTATAAGTTTGAAATATTTAGTATTTTGGTTCAGGCTATAAGTATGCTTCTGTAAACTTATATACTAGCGTAAAATACGAATAACATAACTACATTCACGTCCTTTAATAATTTTAAAACATTGAACCTTGGAGACATAAAAATATCTCCTTGGTCACTTATTAGCAAGTTTTACTCATTATAAATATGAATAAATACATTACTACGGTGAGGGAAAACATCGTGAGGAAACCTACCTGTTTCCCAAACAGGTATTAGTCAGTGCTTGTAAATGGCGACATGGCTTACCACCTGTCACATTAAGTACTGACTATCTGGTCAACACGTGAATTCGAGGTGGCCATAGAATTACATTCGCAATTGCGGAGACGGACACCTGAACCTCTGACTGTGCAAGGGTTAATGGTCGTGAACGCGTTGGTCTTTTTGTCTTGAATAAATAGGTACATAACACATACATACCTGTTTAAATGTGAATTCTCGTGGTAACGACATGGCTTAATGTCTGGCGGTGTTGGCAGAGATAAAATGTTAAAAGCCTCCGATTTGGTACAAGTTAATATCGTCGCCTTGTTGAGAAAACTAATGGTCTTCTTAGGCATTTGGTTGTCAGTCCTGCTCCTTAGATTAGCCGTGTTTACCTCTTTAGTTAACGTTTGGAAAAAAAGATTTTTTTTTTGCGAGAAAAATGCGTCTAAAATTTTTTCCTTTACGGGTAGTTTGTTCCCGGCATAGTTGGTTGAAAAGTACCCTCGAAATTCACTGTTTAGTATTTGTATATTAAGAGTGTATATTTTGGCAATTTTTTCAATAGGAAATACTTGGTTTTAATACGAACACTTGTCAGTAAGAATTAATACTGATTCTGCACATGCGCACTTCATTAGGTCGATATTAAGTACTTCCTGGGAAGGTTGACGATCACATACATACATATCATACACTCTACGTCCATACACTCATACACTCTCGAACGGGATGGTCAGAGGTCTTCGTGTACAGTCAACGCTAAAAGCGCAGTCCCAGTAACTTTTTATAAGGTTTACGTGTATAAGAACAAAAAACAATATTTTTCATTTCGAAGCACGCGAACTTATAGTGGCAATGACAATGCATAGTGGCGCCAGTTTTAAAATGTAAAATATTGTCTTTTGTTCTTATAAACTAAAACCTTATAAAAATTTACTGGGACTGCACTTTTAGCGCTGACTGTACATTTCTGTAACAATGGAGTTCGTGGTCCTGTGGCCACCTTGAACCCACGTGTTGACCAGATAGTCAGTACTTAATGTGACAGGTGGTAAAACTTGTCGCCATTTACAAGCACTGACTATTAGGTGATTATAATAAATAGTTATGGCAGAGCTCATAACTTATTATATTTCCGCTATTACTTTCATGTTATTGTCATCCATATACCACTGCATTCATGCTCGGCGGTTATAAGTACTTGTAAAGTCAGCCTTTTTGCAGGATAACGACTATTTATGTGTCAATTAAATACATAATATATTATGTATGAATTATGGTAGTGAAAGTTGGGTATGTCAAAAGAATTATCAAACTAGAATCAATGACGTCGAATGTTAGGAGTGATATTGAAATATGATAAGGGAAGGTTGCATTTTGAAAGAAGATGTAGTGGGTAAGATTCAAAAGGGCATGCTTTGATGGTTTGGACATATGCGGATGAATGAAAGTAGATTGACAAAAGGAATTTATGTGAGTGAAGTGGAAGGGCAGTCAGATAGAAAACATAATGAAAAAAAAGGGTCACGTTAGAAGTACCTATAACTGCCAAGTAAGTAGGAGCGTCAATGAAGCGAAAGTTGGATGTCAGGATCGGGACAAATGGGGATCCGTGATCTCTGCCTACCCCTCTACAGGGAATCACGCGTGATGTATATGTATGTATCTATCTCGTCCGTTTCTTCTTTAGGAGGTAGGCAGAGAAAGCAAGTCGTAATTGTGAATCTAATTATAATAGCTAAAGGGAGATATTATGTACGCATAGTGAAGAATAGAAGAGCATGTAAGAAGGTTAATGGGTGTGAGTGAGACAAGAGATTTGTCAGGATCTAACAAATAGAGTTCTGTGTTATCTTTAGTAGGAAAACGGGTGTGATGTGTATGTATGTAGATGTGATGTGTATGTATGTAGATGTGATGTATTAAAGGAATATTATGTATGTGTTTTCATACATATAGTTCTGAAAAGAGATACATAAAACACAGTTTGAGCTTCATAATATTTTATTCATACTACTTATTTACCATCTAATTATAATTTAGAATAAGTCTTGAATAGGTAGTTATTACATTACGAAATCGAATTGCGAAATACATCAATTTTACTTATAGTTTTAAGAGATTCGCGATTTATACTCATGATTAATAACTAACGGGACTTATCGCGTAAGTTTTTATATAATAAAGTTACCTTTATTATTAACCCAATCAATTTTACTGTTAGGACCCAAATAATCAACATATCATACATACATATATATTCACGTCCTTTAATCCCTTTCGGGGTAAACAGAACCTTGGAGAAAACATCTCCTTGGTCACTTATTGGCATGAATATTGGGTCTCTGATGTCACATCGAACATTGGAGACAGGTTGCTAGCCCATCGCCCAATAAATTCCATACACCCCTAGTCCCTTAGTCGCCTCCTACGACTTTATACCACATAGTCCTCGTCTAATAAACAGGTGGTATACCATGCCGTGAATTAATAAACTTAACATATGCTTCACTACTTGTGTATAACACTCCCTTTTTATTGTGACAGGATAGTCAGAGGCTTCAGTGCCAAAGTCCGAAATTTCGAAGGCATGTTAGGTATGAGCCACTCAAAGCCCGCGTTTCACTAGATAGACAGCACCCAACGTGATAGGTAGTGAACCGTATCGCCGTAGTGTATTAATACGTTTGCCTATTCCGATTAATAGTCTGATTTTGTCATAACTATATAATTGATGTATTTCGCAATTTATTGCTAAACGTACATATAATAGTCATTCCTAATAGTCAACGTACATATTTTACTGATGTATTTCGCAATTGATTGCTAAATCGTACATATAATAGTCATTTTTAATAGTCAACGTACATGGTAAATATGTTCGGGAATAGAACTCGAAACCTACAGTTCAGTAATACAAATACCTAACCACTGAGCATCTGTAAACACTACATAAAATTTAGAATATTTATTTATTTATTTGGTTTCTTTACTTTATTAATAGTTAAAGTTAATCACAACATAAATACAATCAAATTCTGATATTTTTTGAGAGATTCGCGTTTTTTATTCATTTTACAAGAAAGCGGGAATTATCGCGTATGTTTTATAAACAAAGTATTACCTTTGTTATCTGACGTTTCGGCCATGTTGCATGCAACGGCCAATCACGGGTCAACGTCGGGTAACAAAGGTAATACTTTGTTTTTAAAATATACGCGGTAAGTTCCGTTTTCTTTTAAAATGAATCAAATTCTAACCATTAACACTTGCAAGGTAGTCAAAGGTTCAGCTGTCCATCTCCGCAATTGCGAAGGTAGTAATTCTATGGCCACCTCGAACCCACGTGTTGACCAGATAGTCAGCAATTTCTATCGAGTCTTTTGTCACAAACCTGAGTCAAAAACACCTTTTTAATACCCGTATATTTAATCATGATATTAAACAATATTTTCTTATAATAATTGAGTATTTTTGGCATAGAATATTATACTATATTTTACTATTATACATACATGTTCACGTCCCTACGTCCTCAACGGGATAAGCAGAGACTATCAATCGCCACCTGGAACGGGTGACAAATCTCTTGCTTCACTCACACCCATTAACCTTCGATATTTTACTATTATACTTCGATCTAACATTGTTTCATCAATAAAGGAACCATCATTTTTTAAGATTTTTTCAACAAAAAATCAGTCAATTCAAAATTAATATCAATTAAATATTGTTTATAATATTGTGCTGGAATATATTTCTCTAATCTAAAAGTAGGTTTAATAATACTCTCAATCTAATTCAAATGAGCAAGTTTAACTATATCTTAATATTATATACACGCCCCTTTAAACCTAGCGGAGTAGTCAGAGGATCGTGTCCATTTCCGCAATTGCGGAGGAAGTAATATCGTGATTTACTTAATACTTATAAGTTGGAAGTCATGACATAAAGGAAGTTAAATGTGCTTTTTTATTATCTATTATATATGGATGATAATTAAATACACATACTGAAATGTACCCCAAAATATAGCTAAACGCACAACAAAGATTAGGTTTGGGTTGGGACTGTATTATTTTGGTATACAATTCAGTATTTTTGGTGTGCTTTTTAATATTATTTCATGTTCGTTTAAATACTAGCCTTATTATATTAGATATCGTCACAATCGTAGAACGGAGACGAATCTTCATTTTCCATACTTTACATTCGCATTGAAGTTAAATCAGGTTTTTGAACATATTTCCAAAATGGTAAATCGAAACAAGAAATTTTGCGTTTATGTTTAATTTGAAGTGTTATAAAATACTATCCAAAGATATCTCGTGACGACCATCGTGGTGCGATTGTTTAACCACCTGAACGCTAATCGTGAGGTCCCTTCCCGGTAGAAGCAGAGTTGAGAACTACGCTTTTCTTCTGCTTTCCAGTCTGGTTGTTGATTATATATATGCTATATGCATTATGTTCCTTTCAACTATATGCATTATATATATTATATAAGTATATATTTGTTAAATATACGTTGACTAGCACCCTTAACACAAGTCTTAAATGTACTTAGCAAAGGGCTAGTTCAATTGGCGTAATAGAGTTCTAAATATTATTATTATTAAACCTATAATGACCTGTCTAGTTTTTGTATAATGCGTCAGTGTTCTACGATTGTAGACGATATATTTAAAATTATTAACTATGAGGAACGAATTAATAATACAATAATAAACATGAATTATTACAATACGAGTATACATTAGATAAATAAATCTATATTTTTATTGTTAACTAGTTCCTAATGTACTACAATTATAACAATTCCAATATCAATTCAATCAATTGAAAGTCATGTACTAAAATTATTTAAACAAATATTGTATAAGAAATTGTTTGGTTGAGCAAATTGGAATGACAGTTTTAAGAGATTCGCGATTAACTCATTCGACGCCGCGCCATTTTTCAGAGTCTTACTAGCGGAGCCGCCATACAAACGGTCATGAACACGCGAGGCGTGTCCGCGGCTCTGCGACTAAGAAAAAATGGACACGCCACGCGTGTCCACTGGCTCTGCGGCAAGTTTAATGTTTCTAAATACGTTAATAATACATTGTGGTAGTTTATTTCCTTAGTTCTGTTTGTGCAACGAAAGAGATAAGGTTGTGGCAACAGTATAGTGATTTTAAACCAGGAATTATGGCGGAATATGGATATTTAGGTAAATAGGTAAATTAAATATGATGTGATTCTCAAACTTACTTATATATTATTAAACTTATAATATTTTTTTTGTTTGTATAGTATATAAATTATTTACTCATCTATCGACTAAAATAACTCAGAAACATATTATTGTGTAAGTACTAATATTATAATAAACAAGCTAACGTAGTGAGTTTGTTGGAAAGTTAAACTTTTAGAACCTCTGGTCACATACTCAAAGTGGACACGCGTCGCGTGTTCTTGGCATCCCACAAGGTATTCGTTTTTAGTATAAACATAACTTCTTTCAAAGTAGAAACCACGTGAATATATGGTTATTCGTGTGGTAAATACCATGTACACAAATTCTTATTAAATTTTTTCATGTACTATTCGAGATATAATCGAAAACTTATGGACACGCGAGGCGTGTCCGCGGCGTGGCGAGTAGAATTTTCATGGACACGCGAGGCGTGTCGTTGGCTCCGAATGAGTTAATAGCCGGGTCCAGACCGGGTGAGCCGCGCTCGGACTTCCTGCTCGCGAGCCGTGGCACTGTGAAAAGTTCCGAGCCGGGATTGCGAGCCAAGGTGAGCCGGTTTGAGCATCAGTTTCTCTGACTAACGATGGAAAACCACGTATTTATAGCTGCTACGGCGCTTATGGTGTCTGCTGCATACATAATAAAAAAAAGAAAAAACAATCGAAAACGAAAACTCTGGATTAAAAAATTGTACCAAAACCGAAACCAATACGGAAACTCTTTGTTAAAAGAACTAGCAGTCGACCATTCAGTGTCAAATTTTCGTTTTCGTGTCCGTCCACACAAGGCGCGCAGCTCAGACTGAGCCGCCTTTGAGCAGCGGCAAAAACCGACACCGCATGGCTCGCGGTCGAGCGGCGCTCGGACGAGCCAACAATGTGTGCCCGAGGAAGCCCGAGCGCCGTCCACACAGGCCGAGCTATTGGATCGCGAGCGGGACGCGCCAGCCGCGCTCACCCGGTCTGGACGCGGCTAACGGGACTTATCGCGTAAGTTTTTATATAATAAAATAAAAGTAACTTTATTATATAAAAACTGACGCGATAAGTCCCGTTAGTTATTAATCATGGAATGAGAGAATTGAATTGAAATATTTGAGTAAGTTTATATTATATGAATCACATATTGTAAAATTAAGAAATCTATAGAAAGAAGCAATTATTTATTTAAAGATGTAGATGTGTTGCAGGCTTTTTGTTTTATTATTTTTATTAGCAGGTGACAAATTTCGCCTTTTCTTCAGCGTAATTGTGATATTTGTCAATTTTGGTCATCTACTCCACTACATTTCACATTTCCACAAATTGCGCAAACAGTTTTCTTCAAATGTAACATACATACGAGTATATGTAACAATATTTATCTTCTACATACCAATAAAACTAATATGAAATGGCACAGAGATTGTCAATTCCTATTTAATTAACATTTTTTATATTATTTTGTTTGAGCATTAAATAATATAATAAATATACAACAATTAATTAATATCTCATTTTACAACTTCTAAAATATTAAACAATTATTGGTTTCCATGGTAACCGTTGAAGTTATTTTTTAAAATTAAAATAGGAACTATGAAATAACAACCATATTAAACATTGTAAAAAGTAAAAATAAAGATTTATTACCATACATACCATTTTCAATTCATCCAGAGCACAAAATTATTTTGTTTCTTCAATAGTGATAATGGTATATACAGGTTGGCACAGTCAAACCGGTCAGAATGGGAAAGTTTAAAACTATAAGATTCGACATCATGTTTGATAGAGACATTTACAGCTTAAGACCTACACAATTGATATTTAAAAAGAAAAAGTGAAAAGGGCCAATTTATTTTTTCAAAGCAACGGGGTTTAATCCCCGTACTAGATAGTTATTTTTCAAATAAAGTATGAATGCAGTTTTTATTTTTATCAAAATCGGTGACATGGTTTCTAAGAACAAATTTTCGTACTGATCGTTTTGAATGCGCTATGTATATTATGTATTAGCTTTGTAAGAGACATATCAGTGGTTCGCCACGTTGTCCTGGAGTGCGGGGCCGTGGCTGAAGAACGGGCTAAAGTCCTTGGGAAACCGGGGTCGCTTCGGGAAGCCTGTGAAGACGTTAGGCGTCTTCTGCGCTTCTGGCGGGTGCTGGGCTGGCTGGAATAGTCAGCGACATCACACAAAATGGTCCCAGTGGGGACTAATTGCGGAAACTACGGAGCCCAATAAACTAAACTAAACATATCAGTGGTTCTTATGATGTCGTTCTATATGCGTTTTGAGGTTACCTTTCTGTACGAACCGATCCCCGCAAACATCACATTCAAATCTCCTGTCATTTAGATGTGTCTTTTCATGAGTTACTAAATGGATCTTCTGTTGAAACTCCAATCCGCATTCGATACATTTAAACTGCTTTTTGGTTGAATGGCGCTTTAAATGCGTTTGTAAATTTGAACTCTGACTGAAAAGTGCTTCACAGATGTTACATTTGTGTAATTTAAGTTCGGAATGCACTAAACTATGAACTTTCAAGTGACTAGCTTGACGGAACGCTGCATCGCATTGTGTACACTTAAACGGTCGTTCCCCGGTATGGGAACGTAAGTGACGTTTCAGTTTACTCTTTTCAAACGTAGTGTAAATGCATGTTCTACATTTGTATAAGGCTTTTTCTTTCTTTGGTCCTTTTTTGCGTTGTTTTAGTTTATTCGGTGTATCAGTTACTTTATTTTTGTTTAAGTCTGTATTTTGATCTTTGTCCAAAACGTCACTAGATGAAGTATCAGTATACGTACATTCTTGACACGTGCAAAAGTGTTCATGATCGTTTACTACGGTCACATATAGAGGTGATATGGCTTCGGTCAGCAAGACGTTTATAATTACACTCATTGTTGGTGTTATGCTTCTATGACTATAATATTTATTTAAAGCAACTGATTGTATGAGACAATTGCGCTAACAACTATTAACCCTTGCGGGGTAGTCAGAGGTCACGGACATAGTAATTCTATGGCAACCTCGAACCAAGGTGTCTTACTGATTTTCTTATATTCTTATTATAATATCTGTCTTTACTTTTCATCTGTTATAGTAAATACTGCATTATTGAGACTGAAACAAATAGTTAAATAAATAACATAACTGTAAATTCACGGTAGCTTAATGGTAGTCTTGGTCTCTGAATCCGTAGGTCCAAGGTTCAAATCTAAACTGAGTTTGCACCACTGAAATAGGTGTTAATTAATTTCTATATATGTGATGCATAAAATTTATTTCTTACACAACATTGTGACTATCATAACAAGATATACTTACCCAATGCAGTTAACCAGTCTTAAAATACATGTAATTTCTATAAATTAGGTAGTGACGAAATAATTAAATCAATGAATCATTAGCTATGTTATATTCAATATTAAGTCACACGAAAAAGTATATTTTAGTAAAAATAACAAAGTTTTAAGGGTTAATTTGTATGCCTAAACACATTTTGATATTTTAATGAATATCATGAAAATCCTATCGAAATGGAGATACGTAAGAAACCTTTATATGTACTTGTTGTTCTATTCTTTCAGAAAATATGAAATAAGCTTAAATCTAGACAATACTTACATTATTTTCAAATAAGGTATTTTTTACGTAGACAGTAGAAAGCGGTATAATATTACCACATTCTTTGTAAAAAGGATATTTGCATTATTTTCCTAGGAAGCATTAACGGCAGTTTTGATTCCAGTTAAAGCCTAAATTAGTTAAATCTTAATACATTAATAATCTAAAACTACTGCAATAATAAACAATAACAATCGATAAAGTGCTTGTATTGAAAAAACTTGAAGTCAATTCATTCAATATTCTCACTCATAATAACAGCAATCATTCTGCTATGAACAAGTCAATTAACTCATTCGGAGCCAACGACACGCCTCGCGTGTCCATGAAAATTCTACTCGCCACGCCGCGGACACGCCTCGCGTGTCCTTAAGTTTTCGATTATATCTCGAAAAGGACATGAAAATTTTTAATAAGAATTTGTGTACAATGTTGTACAGGGTATTTACCACACGAATAACAATATATTCACGTGGTTTCTACTTTGAAAGAAGTTATGTTTATACTAAAAACGATTATACTTACCTTGTGTGATGCCAAGAATACGCTACGCGTGTCCACTTTGAGTATGCGACCAGAGGTTTTAAAAGTTTGTTTAACTTTCCATCAAACTCACTACGTTAGCTTGTTTATTATAATATTAGTACTTACACAATACAAACAACAATTTTTTTTTATAAATTTAATAATATATAAGTAAGTTTGAGAATCACATCATATTTAATTTACCTATTTACCTAAATATCCATATTCCGCCATAATTCCTGGTTTAAAATCACTATACTGTTGCCACAACCTTATCTCTTTCGTTGCACAAACAGAACTAAGGAAATAAACTACCACAATGTATTATTAACATATTTAGAAACATTAAACTTCGTGCAGAGCCAGTGGACACGCGTGGCGTGTTCATATTTTCTTTGTCGCAGAGCCGTTTACGTTAATAATACATTGTGGTAGTTTATTTCCTTAGTTCTGTTTGTTAATAATATTTCACTAAATAAGTTATTTCGAGAACGCTGAGATTGTTATGCATAATTACCTTGCGATAACGTTAATACATTTTTATTATCGACTAGTGATAAACGTAAATGTTTGTACTAGTAAATAGGCATTTCATAGAATGTCATCTCAGCTAGTAATTTATAAGTAATAATTCTGTAATGTAATGTACAATGGAATAGTAGTTTAAAGAATTTCTATGTAAATATGTAATAAAAATATATTTACGAAATGCATCAATTACTATGATGAGGGAAAACATCGTGAGGCAACCTACCTTTTCCCTAAACAGGTATTAGTACTTGTAAATGGCGACATGGCTAACCAACTGTCACATTGAGTATTGACTATCTGGTCAACGCGTGGGTTCGCGGTAGCCATAGAATTACTACCTTCGCAATTGCGGATATGGAAATCTGAACCTAACGCGTGTCTATTTTGTCTACAATTATTTCAGAACTAATAAATGGTATGAATATATTGAATGAAAAAATCGTAAGCATTCAGTCTTCTTTAATTCAATATAAAAATTTTAAAAAATAATCCTGTAAGAGACATAGTACAAGTTATACATATATTTTTGGATAGGATTAAAAGTTCTTTTTATTAATATGCTAAAAAAATAATACAATGTATTTGTTAAATGTTTAGCTACATGTAATAGATACATTTTATTGTAGGAATAAAAATGCTTCATATTATTATGTGAATAATATATTGTATTCAATTATTTATTTTGCTAGTTCAAGTTTAGTACTGGTTTTATAGTAGCTTGACGTACTATGGTTACCTTTCTTTTGATCAATGACTTAAATCCACAATGTATCGTATTTTAATTGGAATTTTACTATACTCTTGCTTCAATCCCATCAGATTAATTCACGTCTGTAGTACCAATGGGTAAAATCGATCGCCACCTGGAACGGGTGACAAATCTCTTGCTTCACACACCCATTAACCTTCTTACATGCTCTTCTGTTCTTCACTACGTACACTTTGAGAAGAATGTTTCCTATTTGATCTGTACATATTCTTAGTGATTTTTCTCTACCAACTCTATAAATTCCTTTCATTTTTCTTAAAAGGTCGCTGGTAGTGGTTGGCTGAGGGCCACGAGTGATCGTGTTCTACCCTTGGGGAGGCCTACGTCCAGCAGTGGACTGACATAGGCTGATTGATTGATTGAAAAAACTAAAGATTATCACACTGTCACATTAACCTATCATTAGTACTGTCATCAAAAGTTGTTTGGGTTTGCGCGCTACAGCCGTTTATTAATACGTCAGATTTAACTTGAAAATAGTCGTTAGTCTGTGTCGTGACATCTATCAATGGACTGTCAGTCATGTCAAAAAATTTACCAGATATTTTCGGAGATTCAAATATACATAAGCAAGTTTGCGTCTCTTTAAAACTCAAGTCCAGTTGGCAACCGGTTTGAGTCTCACACGTTTTCTTATTAATATCGTGAAACGTTTGTGTTTCGATATCAATAAGGGAAGAGTTTTCGTTAAAATTAAAAATGTCGTCTAAATTATTGACGGATTTCAGTGATATGTTATCGTCGTAAGTTTGCGTGTGAGTTGTCAAAGTCCTGTCAAATTGCGCTTTTGGCGTGCTCCAGGCGGGAAGGGTTACGTCATTTTTGATCGTATCGTGAAAAGTTTGCGTCGCGAACGACCTTTTTGGACTATCATTTAGAAATTCATTTAAATCTTGCTTTTTACTATTATCTATCTTCGATTTCTTTGTTAATTTATACTGAGCATGTTCTTTTGGATGTTTTCTTTTTAAATGCGTTAGCAAGCGATCACTCGTTTTGTAATTAGCTTCACAAACTTGACAGATAAATGTCACTTGACAATTATTTTTAATATGCCATTGGAGCTCGGATTCTGTTGCGAAACAGCCAGAACAACTATTGCAATGAAAACTCTTTTCCTTATGAACTTTTCTGATATGTTGATTTAGGTACTTTCTGCCATTAAAAAATTTAGCATCAGAATACATGTTATTGTACAAACAATTCTCGTACGGACAGTGAAACTTCACTTCTATACAAAAATCACTAGAAACATCGTGACATTTACACAAATGCGTCAATAAGTCAATTTGTTTTATAAACTTCTCTGTACATTTGAAAGGGCAAGGAAAATGGATTTTTGAGTCACTGTTGCCAGTTTTTATCACTATCACCAAGGAGTTTGGCGACAAGGAGGTTTCCATGGCAATCTGTTCATAATTTGTATTCACCTCT
Source organism: Leucoptera coffeella (assembly GCA_030578115.1). Taxonomy (NCBI): domain Eukaryota; kingdom Metazoa; phylum Arthropoda; class Insecta; order Lepidoptera; family Lyonetiidae; genus Leucoptera; species Leucoptera coffeella. The sequence goes on from JAMBLF010001350.1 coordinate 43,488, forward strand.
TTTTGTTGTGATGCATTTTTATGATCCTGTAAATCAAAAAATAACACATACATTAAAACTACATACACGGGAGTGATTAATAAGAGGAGTTGGCCTTACGCAATATTTGTATGGAAACTAGCGTGGCATTACGCGGGGTGAAACGAGGTACGCGTGATGGAGGGGAGACATTACAACCAATTAAAACACGGCATTTTGTGAGACAAACCATATGTATTTTCTTTCTATGAAACACGCGACATCTATTCGAAAGGTCCGTACTAAATCCGTTAATTATTTAAACATATTAGTACGAAATATTGAGTTATCTTTGAAATGGTTCATTTTTTTGTCATCCAACCGCTTCCTTATATAATTAGCGTATTTAAGAACACGATATTTCATGTTCCCACATTCTCTTTCACAAGATACGTAAATGAATAGACGAGTGACACTGATTCTACTGACAAGCTGACTGCTAAGCCCCGTCCCCATAGACAGCTGTTTGATGACGTCACGGACGCAATTTTGACTCCAAGCCGCGTAACAGGGACCACGGCTTTTGCCGGGTCCTCTTTGTATTTGGTTCGTGGGCCCAACATAAGTATTGATTTTGTTAGTGGTCATGAAATACTTGTCACTGTGTGAACACTACTTGTTACTAGACTCGAGAATAACATACATACATATACGAGTACATTCACGTCCTTTAATCCCTTTGGGGGTAGAAAGAAACTGTGCGATATATTATGTCCTAGGTCATTTTTTAGCATGCATATTGTAAATGTAATGTAAAAATGTTTATTTCCTATTATATTGGGGTTGCAATGTCATATGGAACATTGGTAATATGTTGTTAGCTCATTTTCCAATAGATTATTTACATTTACACCTAGTCACCTTATGCAATGTGAAAAATAATAGTAATAGTAAAAAACGATCACCATCTATCTAATGCCTATCAGAAAACATGAACCGCTGTTTTTCATACATACACATCACGCCTGATTCCCTGTAGAGGGGTAGGCAGAGATCACCGATCCCCATTTGTCCCGATCCTGACAGACCGCTTTCCCTTCATTGACACTTAAACACCTCCGCATACACACTCGGTGGTTATAGGTACTCCTAATGTCACCTTTTTCTACACAAACAAACATACAGCTGAAGCTCATGTATTTACCTTCAATGCCTCAATTAAAAGAGTATTCGATCTTTGGCATCTTAGTTTAAACCTTTTGCACTGCAACAAGCTTTCTTCACAGGAATAACATATCAATTCCGTGACCCCCTCAGATTTGAGTATCTGAAAAGAAAATACATATATCTATCAATCAATCAATCAATCAATCAGCCTATGACAGTCCACTGCTGGACGTAGGCCTCCCCAAGGTAACGCCACAAAACACGATCACTCGTGGCCCTCAGCCAACCACTACCAGCGACCTTTTTCAGGTCATCAGTCCATCTGGCAGGGGGGCGTCCTACACTACGTTTACCGAGACGCGGTCGCCATTCGAGAACCGCTCTGCTCCAACGGTCGTCGGTTCTGCGACAGACGTGACCGGCCCACTGCCACTTCAGCTTGCAACATCGATAGACAATGTCTACGACATTGGTTCTCTGCCGGATAATCTCGTTCCGGACTCTGTCCCTTAACGAGATACCCAGCATCGAACGTTCCATTGCCCGCTGAGCGACATGTAATCGGTGAGCCAACCCGACTGTCATGTTCCACGTCTCGGCACCGTATGTCATTACAGGTAGGACGCACTGATTAAAAACCCTGGTCTTAAGACACTGCGGTAGTGGCGACGAGAAGATATGACGCAACTTCCCGAATGCTGCCCAGCCCAGCTGCACTCTTCTGGAAATCTCACGCTCGAAGCTGTCCCTACCCATTTGTAGAACCTGGCCCAGGTAGACATATTCCTGGACCACTTCGAGCGTTTCTCCACTGATCGTGATCGGCCCCGGGACAACGAGCTCATTGAACATGACCTTTGTCTTGTCCAAGTTCATCCGGAGACCGACCGACCGTGAGGCAGCGTTAAGACTATGCAGCATTCCCTGTAAATCCTGCAGCGAATCCGCCATTATGACAATGTCGTCAGCGAAACGGAGGTGCGTGAGGTATCTGCCATTGACATTGATACCCATCCCAGTCCAATCCAGAGTTTTGAAGACGTCCTCCAGTGCGTTCGTGAACAGTTTCGGGGAGATGACATCCCCCTGTCTCACTCCTCTGAGCAACTGTATAGGACTTGTCTTTTGGTTTTGGACTTGAACAGATATCGATGCCACGCTGTATAGGCTCCTCAACACCTGCACATAACGCCAATCGACCTGGCATCGCTGCAAGGATTCCAGAACAGCCCAGATCTCGATGGAGTCGAAGGCCTTCTCGTAGTCCACAAAGGCAAGACACAGCGGCTGGTTATACTCATGAGACTTCTGTATAACCTGCCGCACTGTGTGGATGTGGTCTACGGTACTGAAACCTTTTCGAAATCCGGCCTGCTCCGGCGGCTGGAAGGCGTCAAATCTTGAGGCCAGACGATTTGTGAGCACTCTCGAGAACAACTTGTAGACGTGGCTTAGGAGCGCGATAGGCCTATAATTCTTCAATAGGGCCTTGTCTCCCTTTTTGAAGAACAAGGCCACCACGCTCTCACTCCACGCCTTCGGGGTAGTCCCATTAGCTAGGACGGAATTAAATAGGTGCTTGAGCTTCTGCAGGACTGGAGCTCCTCCCGCCTTTAGAAGCTCCGAGGTTATTCCGTCTTCGCCGGGAGCCTTCCCATTACGAAGTTGTTTGAGAGCGCTCCCAATTTCGTCTTCGTCCACGAGCGGGAGATCATCAGTGTAGTGGCGCACCAATGTGGCTCTTGGGTCCTTCGCATCGGGTGGAGGCTTCGGGGCATGCGAGGAGTATAGATGGCCGTAAAAGCCCTCAACCTCTTTAAGAATCCCCGGAATTGAAGTGACGGTTCTGCCCTCTGAGGTTTTCAGCTTCGTCAGATTAGACGTACCCATTCTTTTACAGAAGACTTTCGACCCCCGATTCTGCTCAATGGCCTCTTTGATGAGTTTCGCATTGTAGCTTCGGAGGTCGCGTCTCACCGATTTTCGGATAGTTTTATTGAGACGTTGGGTATCTGACGAAGCTCCCTCTGGCAATTCACGTCGAATCCGCATCAATTCCAGGGTTCCGCTTGAGAGTTTAGACCTTCGGCTGCCTCGCCCTCCCATGAAGCATCTTCCACCCACTTCGCGAAGTACCCTCACCACATCATCGAGGTTCTCGTCAACACTTGCCGTGGTATTCAGTGCTTCGAAGCGATTGCGTAGTTCCAGCTGGAACGCTTCAGAGCTGTGCACGGATTGGAGCATCGTTGGGCGAAGAACGGATCGTCTTAATCGGCTTCTCTCGGCTTTAAAGTCGAAATTCAGGGTGCCTCTCACAAGGCGGTGGTCACTGCCGGTCTTAAACCTATTGACCACTGAGACATCCCTGAACACGTACTTCCTGTCTGCCAAGATGAAGTCGATTTCGTTCTTCGTCCTACCATCTGGGCTCTGCCAGGTCCACTTCCTATGGGGCTTTTTCTCGAAGAAGGTGTTCATGCAGAACAGCCCCTCTTTATCCAGGAAGTTGACCAGCATCTGCCCTCTGGCATTTCTGCATCCAACCCCGTGCGCTCCGATACGCGATTCATCGCATTCGCGCACTCCCACTTTGGCATTGAAGTCCCCCATGACAACGGTGTAGTGGGTCTTGGTGGTGTTATGCATCGCCTTGGCGATATCTTCATAAACCACCTCGACCTCACTGTCAGGGTATGCCGACGTCGGCGCATATACCTGCACGAACTTAAGAGAGTATCTCTTGGTCAGTTTCAGTACTAGGTACGCTACCCGGGTCGACACACTCGAAACCTCCAGCACGTTGTCACGGAGAACCTTGTTGACGAGAAAACCTACGCCACCCTGTGACTTCTGGTCGCCCTCCCGGAAGTAGAACAGATGGCCTGATTCTAGGGTAATGGTGTCCTCACCAGATCTTCGGACCTCCGATATCCCCAGAACATGCCACCTTAAATTAGTCAGTTCTACCTCCAGTTGCGCCAGGCTTTCGTCCAGCCGTAGACTGCGTCCATTGTACGTCGCCAGTGTCAATTTGTGGCAGCTGTCCGTAACCCGGGGATTCTTAGCACCCCCTGCCCTACCGTAACCGAGACCGCTGCCGTGGGCCGGAATAGTAGGGCGACCGGGAACTGGGGGCCATGTGTTCGTAACCTTTCTCATGGGGGGTTATTGCCCTTACTCACCACGCTGGGCAGGCGGGTTGGTGAGCGCAGAACGTAGCTCTTCGCACCAGTGACGCTGCTGCCCGTCACTGGTCTGTTGCATTTAGCCACGCTTGATTAGGAAATGGTTATACCGCCATTTGTCGGTCGCCAGAGCCTCGTTAGTTATAAAGCAGGATGCACCACGGGCAGGTGAGGTTGGCTTGAGGCACTAGGGTGATAGTGTGCCCCCTTACATCCCAATTATATCTATACTAATATTATAAAGCTGAAGAGTTTGTTTGAACGCGCTAATCTCAGGAACTACTGGTTGGAATTCAAAAATTTTTTTTGTGTTAGATAGACCATTTATTGAAGAAGGCTTTAGGCTATATAACATCACCCTGCTACTAATAAGAGCGAAGAATATAATATAAAAATCAAATTTTAATTACAGTGCCATCTATGTTTTGTGTATTGAAAACTTCTGAAAAAATAAAAAGGTGGCAAATTATTTGATATTGCTTGAAACCTACCCCAATAGGTAATAGTTACTGCTTGTATATATATATAGTGGCAGTGGCCATTTATATGCCTAGCGTTTACACACTCCCTTTTTATTGTGGCGGGATAGTCAGAGGCTAGAGTGCCCATTTCTGTAACTTATGTCATGTTATGTATGAGCCTCTCAGAGCCTGTATTTCACTAGATATACAGCAGCCAACATGATAGGTAGTAAATTGTATAACTGGGCCCTTACTCCACCAATGCATTTTAACCACCATATTACTTCAGTAGCAATACAGTAATACTTCAGTGGCCGTAATTTGACACTTTTGGCACTCCACTAACAAATTTTGGCCTCTGAAGTACCTCTGCGTCTGAAGTACAAAAAAGCTAATCCACTAATCAAATGTCTGTCAATGTCACTTCAATAGCCTTATATTTGATACTCCACTATTGACATTACTGCACTTTGAATTGCCACTAGAGCACCACTAACTCGCCATTGAGGTACAACTGTGGCAGGTCAAAATATTAGCACAGTGCCACTTTTACAGCCGAGACACAGTATCAACTCAGTTGTGTGGCTGTCAAAGTTAATTAGTGGAGTATACAGGCACTGGAGGTTGTTTTCCCTCAATGTTAGCAAGTGGAAAAAATTACTGTACACAGGGACTAGCAATCACCTATCCAGAGGTTCTTTTCCCTCAATGTTAAGTGTGAAAATTAAAATACAAAATAATATCTGAAAATAAAGATGCTACTTAAAAATCAACATTCATATGCTTTTTGGCAGTGTCAGAAACTCATTGACAATGATTCTTTGGACACTTCTACTATCAGGTTTGTAAGTAATGGCATTATTATTAAATATTGGTAATGTTTTTCTAGGTTAGCACCCCATTGGTTTCTATTCAGAATTATAGTGTCCCTTTCCATGTTATGGTCTTTATAAAAGCAGATACTTGCATACTATTCGAGTTCCTGACTAGCATGGATTAGTTTAACAATTCTTACAAAATATACTACACATTTATAACATAAAAAGTTATTGAAAACAGAGGACTATAATTCCAGTCAAATGAGTAAAGTTCTGAATATAATACACCACTGAAAAGTCGGTTAAGTAAGAGCAATTTCTGGAGCTGATACAATTATGACCTAATATACTAAATAGTCTATTTATTTCTGAAAATAAACGTACCGGAATATCAGTAAAAGCATAAAAATCCTCAGCCAAACCCCACTCGTGTATATTCTTCATTTCACGTCCATCGGCCAGACAGCCCCGGCACAACATCGTACAAGGATTTATATTCATAGTCTTTTAGTTCTGTTTTCCTATCCAATTAAAATAGTTTACGATGTTTTACAAATCTTTTACTTTTGTTTTGCTACTCTTTTCTGAAAGCAACGAAGAAAATTTATTTTACAATTTCAATTCAAAACTTTAGGACGAAGATGGCGACGATTTTACCAATGTCACTATTGTTCTTCTAGTCTGAATAAGTTTCTTGTAATCGATCTTGATTGCCATTTGCCAGGAATGGTTATGGATCTATTGTTATAATCTTGCATGACTGAATAATTGTAAGTCAAGTATAATATACATATCTTCTGTCCGTTAGGAACCTTTTAGGAACAGATAGAGGTTTGTGTGTCCAACATTCAGTAATACTATTATTAATTAAATTAAGTTGAGCTAGCTATTGGCTGGCATTTATGAAGAATTTCCACTAGCTACCATCATACCGGCAAGTCATAAAGACTAGGTATCAATAAAATCTAGTAGGCGTTTTTACTAACATTCTTATTAATGCTATCACGACCGCATAGTATATACAACAAAGGCATAAGGTACGTTAATTTATATGTAGAGCTAAAATGAGTTTTAATGCCTGTCTTATGTATGAAAGTGATCCATGACTAGTTGGAAAAAGTATTCTGCTACCACAAGCAATAAACTTTTTACCACAACATGGCCAGTTTGTATTGAACTGACAAGCCAATAACTTTGTCAAAATCCCTTGACATTTATTAGTTTGGTTTTGAATTTGCAAAATTTTCAAGTGTCGTGTTTTAGCGTTAAAAAGGTACGTAAGAGAACTTTACAGAATGTTTCAGTAGATTTGGACGCATCTAGAATAGCATAATTAATAATAACATGAAGTTGCGTCGGATGGGTTCAAAAAACTTTCCATTCCGCATCCCATCTCTAGCTAACAACCAACTTAACATTGGTCGCCATTTCTTTGGCCACGACGTAGGAAAATTATTTTAACAAAAAACTTGTAAAATAGGTTATAGTACGTTAATAGCTGTAATAATTGCGAAACTCGCAATAAACTAAGTATAAGGAATAGATATACATGAAGTTTGTGGATAAATCTGTGCTGTGAGTATGCATTTTGAATTGTTATTGTTGTATTCTATTCTTATAAGCACGTGTATATGTATTTTGCACATAATCCGTTTTTCCAACTCGATTCGTATAGAAATGGTGTTTTAACCGTCTAGCGTGTGTATTTGCGGAAATGTTTTGCCTCCCCAAATAGGTCAGTAATACAATTTTTGGCTATTTATAGATGTAGAAATGTCCCCTTCGGTACACTGCTATTTCGGTACTTGTACTTATCGAATCAATATAATTTAATTTACGATTGTTGTTTCCTATATAGAATAACTTTGGCGGGTTCCTCTCGCCAATATTGTTGAAAAGATGCATTAGGCGGGTATTGTTGAGTCTAATTGTTGATTGTAAATGGTTCGAGAGTTCTCGAAAATGTGAATCAATTCAGCATTTCTGGTGCAAACGGCGAAAGTTGGTGATTTGAATGCGTAATACTTTTTAATGATTGCTAGAGCGGTAGTATTACGTGTAGGTTTCCGATTTCTTTGTCCAATTCGAAACTTTTTTTCTTATTTAGCATTTTGTGTTTTTTTTTCTAGTTTTATTTTACCATAATTTCCTTAGTATATAATATTATACATTACCTTTTATCGCTATGTGAATGCATTTGTTTTTGTGACTATATTGTTATTATTTGCTACATTTGTTGGTGGTTTGTATAAAATGTGTAATGAAATTTCTTAAAAATGCAATGTGAATGCTCATTTACCTGTGTAATTAACCTGACCTAATTCTTATTTCTGGATCTTTTTGGATATTAGTAGGAGTCTTTGTGAAAACTAAAGAATATAACAAAATAAACTAGTTATACTAAATGTCTAGGATTTAATAGTAAACTTTTTAACACTAAAGAATTGTGAATGCATATTTATTATTTACACACACATACTCTGAAATCATTATATACATACACATATTTATAATACATGATCTATATGAACCTTTCATCTCATAACAGTAGTATTGGTTAACTATGGTGACTAGCCTATCACCTAAAATAAGTTATATATTACAGCATATTGCTAAAAGGTAGATAAATCAAATTGTATTTATGTAAATCATTATTTACATACTTATATTTATTACACTTGATATGGCAAACCCTCCATTATGAAACCTTAGTATTATGTGTTATGGGGGCAAGCCTTTTGCCTAAAATAAGTTATATGAAATGCTTTATATTCAACATAAGGATCATAAAATCACTTATTGAAAGTAAAAAAAAAACATTTTAACATAAATTAAAATTATTATAAAATATATATTATTATAATATATATATAAAATATATACAAAATTAAAATACATATATATATTATTAAAATTAGTTAATCTTAAAATTTTTTAATAATTCTAATTAAATTATGTATTACAGCATATAAATGGTAGATAGTACATTGTATTTATGTCCTAGACAAACACGAGATATATTTGTGACTATTTCAGTGTGACTAATGATTATGTGTATAAAAATAGACTATGACCAATTGTCCAAGTATTTTCTTTATTTAGACTATGTTCTCGGGCTATTTGTGAGCCATTTTCATATTTATATACACAGTGTAACATGCTAGCTGGATTACATACATACACATCACACCTGATTCCCTGTAGAGGGGTGAAAGAGATCATGGATCCCCATTTGTCTGCTCCTATGTGAATATATGTATGTCTACATGCAGATCTAATTTAGAATAATTAGATTAGATTAGATTTAAATGATTAATAACTAGCGGGACTTATCGCGTATGTTTTTATATAATAAAGTTACCTTTATTAACCCGACGTTTCGGCTACGTTGCAGCAGCCATGGTCACGGGCAGACATACGCGATAAGTCCCGCTAGTTATTAATCATGAGTATAAATCGCGAATCTCTTAAAACTATAGATTTAAATGGTTCGAGTAGAGTGTAGAATAGAAGAGCATGCATAGAAGGTTAATGGGTGTGAGTGAAACAAGGGAGATTTGTCACTTATTCAAGGTGTGAATAGTAAGTTTTACATAATTTTCTTCATGTTAAGTCCACTAGTAGTCTAAGTACTTGTAATTTGAGGTCAATGGCCAATTAATTTTATCATTGTGGCATGATAACCTCAAATGTCAATAAAAAGTATAACATATGTACCTATGTAATTAATGGGTGTTAATACAGTGGTTTTGATTGAATAAACTTTTGTTAGTATAAAAGTTTTTGTAACATTTACAATAAATTTATTAATAATCTATTTTGAAAAAGAAATAGTGTCATTAGAAGTACCTATAACCATTGACTGTGTATAAGGAGGTGTATGAGTGTCAGTGAAGCCAAAGTGGTTTGTCAGGATTGGGATAGATGAGAATCTATCTCTGACTTTTATCTCTGTCTACCCGTCTACAGGGAAACGAGTGTGATGTATGTATGTATGTATTAGCAACCTGTCACTAATGTTTTATCTTAATGCCATTCTAACTCAAATAGTCATCCCAAAAGTGGAGTGATGGTGTATGAGTATATAAGGGTCTGTCTGTTACGAAAAGTTGACAAGAATTGTTTAGTAAACACAGTTTTAGAAGTGGTAAACCATGGCAAAATATTTAATGAATGCACAGCATGTTATGCACCAAACAAGTACATAATGTTTACTCAGAGGTGCAAATATTTGGTATTGTCTTTATTAAGTTTCTTGATATATTGTATAAACTTATCATATTCTTATTCATCATAACCATAAGTATTGTATATTCTATAAAAATCTGAAGATTTATATTGTATACTGTTATAGTAGGTTATATATATAGTAGGTATGTTATAGTAGGCTATAATGTTATAGTAGGTTTATAGGCTATCCCAAACCAAACCCTACCAAGTCGTTATGTTTTGAAACTGTATCTTACGATATTTCTTGATTTAATATAAAACTGCCTGTAATGCAAAAATACTGGTTGTTCTAACACATTCAGAACTAAAGTTTAAACTTATTACTTTTATAACATAATACTTTTTGCACCCACATTTTTGACAGGCAGTTAAGTAATTTAGTTTATTTTGCCTCACTTGGCTCTTACTAGGTTTTGGTTTGAGACAGCTGATATGTCCTATAATGTATAAAAGACTAAAGACAAACATGTTCACCATTAACCCTTCCAGGGTGGTTAGAGGTTCAGGTGAAAATGTTCTTGGAAATCATTAAACTTATTTCCATTGGTACAGGTTCAAGTGGGATTTGAACCTGTACCCGTACCCACTGATACAGAGTCCAGCACCAAACAACTGAGCTATGTCAAATTTCCTACGTCTTATAATGAATCTCTCATATTATGTAAATTTTGTCTCCTCTCTTCTCAATCTTCTTTAATTATTGAGGTTTTGATGATGAAATTTTGATGACAGGTTGCTAGTACATCCCATTATTTAAAAACATAAGACACCTGGCCAGTACATTCATTGTATTTTTATGAGACCCATAGTAAACTATAACTATATATATTTAGCATTCTAGTAACAACCGATACGTAACGATAGCATGTTGCATTAATTTAAAACTCCAGTGAAGTTGTTATACAGAATTGTTTATCAATTACGAACAAATGTGTAACAATAGGTGGTACATTGCGATTGGTGTGTTGTGAAAATAATGGCCTGCTGTGTATGTTTGATGTGTGTGTTTGGACTTCAACTGAATATGTAGGTAGTTCAGGATTAAGAATTAAAACTATATACTTTGTGCTACATTTCAAAGATAGGTTGCTTTTTTAGTTTTTAAGATGGGTACTCAAGTCTTTATATGAATATATATGAGTGAAGTGGAAGGGCGGTTACGTAGGGGCTAGCCTAATAAGACATATAACAGTCAGATAGACGCTATATTTAAAAAGGTGACGTTAGGAGTACCTATAACCGCCGAGAGTGTATGAGAGGATGTATGAATATCAATGAAGCAAAAGTGGTCTGTCAGTGGGACATATGAGGATCCGTGATCGCTGCCTACACCTCTACAGGGAATCAGGCGTGATGTGTATGTATACTCAAGTCTGAAAATGAAAAGTGGGAAGAACAGAAGAGCATTTAGGAAAAGGTTATTGGGTGTGAGTGAAGCAAGAGATTTGTCAGGATTGTTCCAGGTGGCACTCAATAGTCATTCAATAGTCTGCGTATCCCCTTGTGTACGTATAGGTGTGAAGATAATGTATGTATGCACTGAAGCCACCATTCAGTCACAGTAAAACGGAAGTATACACAAGTGAAATGTATATTACGTACTATGTATGAGTATATATGCAGATGTGAATGAGAAATGTTACATTTATATTTCAATATTTACAAAAAAAGCTACAATTAAGGAATACATTTAAGTACAGTGGCTATCTAATCTGCTCTATAGTAGAAATAGTTTGTCATAGAAACAGTTTCATTTTATTTATTGTTATTAGAACTTACAATCTTTATAGAATGACCCTAAAACAACAGAGTAAACCTATATACTAATACATATAACTTATATACTACAAAGAGACTATTTACATTACTTAAACTTAAAGTTTGCTGTTGTATTACTATACATATAGTCATGATTAATAACTAACGGGACTTATTCCGTAAGTTTTTATATAATAAAGCTACCTTTATATATTTATTGAATTATTATTATATATATTAACCTGACGTTTCAGCTACTTTGCAAGTAGCCATGGTCACAGGCAGATTTTCATGATAGAAAGCCAGTTAACCAATGAAACCAATACGCTAAGAAATGAAGCCTTATCTTGTAAATATTTGTGCTTGGCTATCACTCAGACTATTCTTGACCTTAATCTTATAGATACTTCCGTGAGCTGTTGGTTTTAGATAATGAAAGTATATCCTGTACCTCTTGTAATCAAAATAGTGTTGTTCGGTTTTACTTTCTTTTCATTTATAATAATTTTTATTTACATTATTTATTAATAATAAGTGTCTCAGCAAACATAGTGTAGGACGCCCCCTGCCAGGTGGAGCGATGACCTCAAGAAGGTCGCTGGTAGTGGCTGGATGAGGGCCACGAATGTTCTTGTTTTGTGGTGTACCTTTGGGGAGGCCTATGTCCAGCAGTGGACTAGTAGAGGCTGATTGATTGAATAATAAGTGTGTATGAGGAGGTGTAAGAGTGTCTAATGAAGCGAAAGTGGTTTGTCAGGATTGGGACAGATGGGGATCCGTGATCTCTGCCTAGCCCTCTACAGGTAATAAGATGTGATGTGTATGTAGTTTGTGTTCACATATACTCTAGTAAAATACCTTTATTGGTCGTGAATTTCCTCCCCCAATAGCTTTAAAATGTTTATTAGTGAGCAAATTGTAGATTAACCTAAGTTTAAATTTGTTCCTTATCATACATGATAAGCACAAAATTGATGGGTTTTTGTTGAGACATAATGTGTTTAGATATATCATATTGAATTCTACCAACAGCTCTTTTACAGTAGAATTTGAAAATAATTATTTATAAATATATTTTACTACCTTTATACTTTTCTTTGGGACAACAGCAGCTACTTAGTTTCATTTTATGTACCAGACTAGCTTGAGACAGGATTATTGATTGTGAATGTATACCATAGAGATGATAATATCTTAAGGACACTAGCATGAATATTAGAGTTGATGTTATATGGAACATTGGTGACAGGTTGCTAGCCTATCGCCCAATAGATTTTTTTGTCTTTCAATAAGTGATTCTATTATCCTTCTGTTGAATAAAAAGATTTTCATTTAATTTCATTCCATTCCATTGGCCATTAGTTGCCTTCTATGACATGCCAGGAAGAATGACAGCTAGTTTGCATTATTTTACATCCTAGACTACATATAGTAAACTGTAGGATTATCCCTTGTGGGGTATAAGTTTTTTAGTATCCGGCTCTAAGATTTTGGAGTAAATTATTTATGGTCACATTAAATTAAGTTTTTATGTATTTAGTTTCGTCTTTATTATTACAGAAAAGATGAGACTATATATTTATGTATGTTTTAATGATATTCCAGCAGCCGATATCAGACATGCTGATTGGAGAGTCGCCTACCCATGTGTGAAGTGGACGAGAGGCGAGGAGGCAAGTGTTAGGAGACGTTAGGAGTGTGGAGCGCTGGGCTTGAGGATGAGGATCCCGGACGTGAATGTGCCGTACTACGGGCAGGAGGACAATGCGCAGTGGCAGGTGAGTGGTTTATGGGTGTTTATTTATATACTTACTAGCGACCCGCTCTGGCTATTTAATGGATGTTATTATACATATAAACCTTCCTCTTGAATCACTCTATCTATTAAAAAATCCGCAACAAAATCCGTTGTGTAGTTTCAAAGATTTAAGCATACAAAGGGACATAGGGACAGAGAAAGCGACTTTGTTTTATACTATGTAGTGATACGTACGCGTTCACGACCCTTAACCCTTAGGTAGTCAGAGGTTCAGGTGTCCATCTCTGCAATTGCGAAGGTAGTAATTCTATGGCCATCTCAAACCCTGTGTTGACCAGATAGTCAGTACTCAATGTGACAGGTGGTCAGCCATGTCGCCATTTACAAGTACTACCTATTACCTGTTCTGGGAACAGGTAGGTTTCCTCACGATATTTTCCCTCCCTGTACAATTGAAATTAAATTGCCTATTTAAAATTAAACAAACTACTGTTTTGTTTTGTTAAATGACACCTGCAGATAAAAGATACAAAAGATATCAGTTAAGTGTGTGGTTTCTACAGAATTGTTACTGATAAGATGATAATTTACCATCCAACATGACAGATGGTATTCCCGATTGTTGTATTGAGACACTCACAATGACTCATCCAAAAGAATAGACAGGTTTCCTCCATACATAGACACACATCACGCCTGATTCCCTGTATAGGGTTAGGCAGAGATCACGGTTCCCCATTTGTCCCTATCCTGACAGACCACTTTCGCTTCATTGACACTCATACATCTTCTCAAACACACTCGGCCGTTATAGGTACTCCTAACGTCACCCTTTTCCAATATAGCGTCTATCTGACTGTCATATGTCTTATTGGGCCGGCCCCTACGTAACCGCCCTTCCACTTCACTCGTATACATTCCTTTTGTCAATCTGCTATCATTTATCCGCATAGCATGTCCAAACCATCAAAGCATGCCCTTTTCAATCTTAGTCACTACATCATCTTTCAAACTAATAATAATAATAATATTTGGACATTATTACACCAATTGAACTAGCCCCTTGGTAAGTTCATTTAAGACTTGAGTTCAGGGTACTAGTCAACGTAAATTTAAGAAATATATACATATTATACATAGATAAATACATATATAGCATATATAATCAACGACCAGACTGGAAAGCAGTAGAAAAGTTCTTAACTCTGCCTCCACCGGGAATCGAACCCGGGACCCCACGATTAGCGTTCAGGTGTCTAACCGATCGCGCCACGAAGGTCGTAAAAAACTGCAACCTTCCCTTATCACGCTATTTTTAATTCTATCTTACTATTATATTTTTATTATCAATGATAGTTACAATCAATGATAATTCAATGCTGCAATGCAATCTGATCAGATTTTTAGTACATGAATCATTATGTTTATTTATTCATACGTTGAATTTATCACCCGTACAGATAATAGTACAATATCAGATAATTGATCTAGATTCTGTAGATTAATGAACTACATAATATTTACGAATAAAACGAGTCTATAATAATATTCACTATCAATGTTTGAAATCGACACTTTAAATATAATCTGTAGTAAATTGTTTAACAAAAAGTGTTTATGTCAATATTAATAGTACATTCCACAAAATATTAAAACTATTATAATTAGCATAAAATTTATAGTCGTAGTATAGTATATAGGCAAGCTACGAGTGATCGTGTTTTATGGCGTCAACTTGGGGAGGCCTACGTCCAGCAGTGGACTGACAGGCTGATTGATTGATTGATAGTATATAGTACATTCATAGTCCCTTGCAAGTCTGGGACGTAGAAAGAACGTACCGGCATGTCGTAGGAGGCGACTAAGGGACTAAGGGTATTTGGAATTTATTGAATAGGATTAAATCAATTCAAAAGGAATAATAACTTTATTAATATATTGTGATTTGACCCAGTCTCACTTATAAGTAAATAAAATTAAAAAGTCTAACGTGTTCACGTCCATTAACCCTGCGGGGTAGTCAGGTCGATCTCCGGAACTATGAACCCACGTGTTAACCAGATAGTCAGTGCTCAATTTGACAGGTGGTAAGCCATGTACCCATTTACAAGCACTATTACTTGTTTGGGGAATAGGTAGGTTTCTTCACAATGTTTTTCCTCACCGTAGTAACTATTAGACGCATTTCTAAATGTACATAGAAATTAATTAAACTTAATTTCCATTGGTACATGCTCAAGCGGGATTCGAACCCTTTACCCACTGATACAGAGTCAAGCCCCAAACAAGTGAGCTACGTCGAATTATATAAATTAATTATATAGTAAACTAGGGACCCGCTCCGGCTTCGCACGGGTATATTATATATAGCCTACTCCACTATTTAATGGGTGTTATTATACATATAAATCTTCCTCTTGAATCACTCTATCTATTAAAAAAACCGCATCAAAATCCGTTGCGTAGTTTCAAAGATTTATTTTAAGGGACACAGTTTTTGTTTTATACTATGTAGTGATGAAATGAGTATAAATCGCGTGTATGTAAAAGTATCTAACCTTTGGTTTCCTTTGCAGCCGAATGGCGTGATGATTGACGCGGGTGCGGGCGATGGCGGAGGCGACGCGGGATATGTACACGCACCCTTATACCACGTGGGCAGGTCGCATAGCAGTGCACCAGGTGAGTGAGGGTAGGAGCATGGAGTAATGAATAAGAGGAGTGGGCCTTACGCAATATTTGTATGGAAACTAGCGTGGCATTACGCGGGGTGAAACGAGGTACGCGGGATGGAGGGGAGATGTTACAACCAATCAAAACACGGCATCGGCCAATCAAATTAGGTATCTTCTTTCTATTGCACATTTTTAGACTCCGCAGCAATTAAAACACGCCATTTGGACTCCGCACCACGTTACGGGGACCGCTCCTTATGCCAGGTCCTCTTTATATTTGGTTCGTGGGTAGGAGATGTGAATGGCGACACGGCTCACCTCCTGTCACAGTATTGACTATCTGGGGACCAAGTCTCTGCTAATGTTTGTTGCATAATATCAAATCAGTAATAGTGTGAAGTTGGTAGCGGATTAGCAAATATTCGCTTTAAAAATGGCGTAATTTGTCATTTTTGCTGATATCAATACGATACTGAACTAAGTTTGTGCTAAAACGCATCCTAAGCTCTAAACTCGGGCAACTGGCAATGCTTTGGCTCTATTTACAAGCCCTATTATCTCGAGCCCAAGTCTACTAATGCGTTTTAGCACAAACGCAGTTTTATATCAGATCAGTATTCGTGGGTTAGCAAAAGTGTCAAATTTCACAATTTTTAATGCGAAATAATGATATGCGATTCAACGGCTTGTGGCGGAGTAGTCAAGGCCTTGAATGCCCATCTCCGAAATTTCGGAGGCACGTTAGATTTATGAGCCACTCTCCCGTGTTTCACTAGATAAACAGCACCCAACGTGATACCTAGTGAACCGTATAATCGTATTACCGTATAAAGGCACTGGCTAACCTGCCTCGAGGGATAAGCAACTTTTGTTAAAAAAGAATGTAATTGAAATACCCGGCCGCCATTCCAGGGTACATAGTGGCGCCACAGTACATGGAGTACCCAGCAAGCACGGGCGTGGCCGTTCCCTCGGACGACTTCGCCGACTACATGTGGATGGAAAACGAGGAAGAGTTCGACAAACAGGTTAGTGTTCCCAGTGTTTACTATCAGTATGTGGACTATCCCCAGCCAGGATGCAGGGTGGTGCCCACCGCCCTGTCGCCGCGCAGCCGCTTGCCGGTCGAAGAGTATGTGCTGTGGGTCGACCAGCCCGACGACGGTGCTCAGGTGAGATTTTTTTACTATTTGGGTGCTGAGATGGTTTGCTAGTGAGGTGGTGAAAAGGGAGAGGAGTTTTTTTTTGTGAAAAATGTAGTTTTTTTAGGTTATTTTGGTTTTCCGTTGTGGTTTGAGCAAAAAAGTTTTGTTTTCGATATTGTACAGAGGTTTTTGATGATGTAGATGAAAAACTCTTCTTCTCCAAACGTGCCTCAAGTGTGCCACGAATATCAGTGTTGCCAGTAATTTATATGAGGGGTTAAACTGTGTGTTGTACTCTTAGTCTATAGGTGCTAAGAAAAAAGTTCTGTAATGACGATATGAGTAATATAACGTTAATTGTTGATGACACTAATATTATTCGACACTTTAGGTCTATTATTTCTAATAGATATTTTAGTCTGAATAAATAAAGACTTTACTTTAATTATTTTTCTTAAAAAAATAAGATTACTAAAGTGTTGAATAATTCAACTCATTAACAATGGCTGTTAAGTTTCTCATACATTTTATTAATCTATTTTATTTGAATTTTGAGTATGATACACAGTGTGGTAACCCTGAAAGTAGATTTAATTGAACCTTTAAACAATACGCCTTTTTGCTTTATTTTTTATATTTTTTAATCTATTTCTTTCTTCGCTTAGCTCTTATATCAGTTTATTGTTTTATACGTATTTATTTTTGATATAAATTACTTTTTGGGCAATGTTCACATTGACTTACATACATTTATTTGGTTGTTTGGTGACTTACTTGCTGATTGACTACCTGCGTTTTAAATGTACTTTTTCGTAGGAAATATTATAGTTAGATGATTAATTAATACCCAATATGAAAGATATAGTTTATCTAAGTAATCTATAATATAAGTACACGTCAAGAATAGAGTGAATTAAAAAAAATTTAATGATGTAGGTACTTTCTTTTATAAAGTAAATACATATTGTTCTATGTATGTATATATTATGCATGTCATGTCATGTTTGCGAAATTATTCCCTAGCACACTATGTGACAATAGGGTGCTGTATAGCTGGTGGTAGTTTTTAAATGTACTTTTTCCAATATTTGAGATACCTACAAACATAAGAATATTTTCTTTTTTTGTAAAGTCAAAGGTTTTACGTGTACCAGATAGTCAGTACAAGGTATCGATGGTTAGTCCATCGTAGATAATGTATTACCTGTTCAGAGGTATAGGTAAGTTGGCTGGTTTCTCTCATTTTACTTAATATATAGTAAGGTTGTGGGTTTGTATTTTAAAAGAGAACTTTTATTTTCGTGCCCTTGTGTTAGATTTTGTAGAATAAAAAAACTAACTCCGTTATTTCAAATTTAAACAAACTGAAAAAAACTTAGTGCATACTTTCGTTCAAATAATAATAACAATATTAAATTGTTGAAAAAAAAAACGTCAAATAGTATCTATCATAAAAAAAAAACTTATTTTCTTGTTAATATAAGGTTTTTTAGTAAGTCACAAAACAATACCTCTACATTGAGTTACTGATGCTTGAACGGCAATTTGCGACATAAATACAACCAAAAAAACATGATGTACTTTCATCAACATTTTTATTATACCAAGTCTGGTGTAAATGAGACATGTTAAAATATTCTTGCTAGAAAGTGACCTAGGAGATATTATATCTCCGAGGTTCTGTTCTCCCCGAAAGGGTTTAAAGGAATGTATATGACATGTCGTCAGATGTGACTGTGACTAAGGGGCTGTCTT
This sequence comes from Leucoptera coffeella, assembly GCA_030578115.1. Taxonomy (NCBI): domain Eukaryota; kingdom Metazoa; phylum Arthropoda; class Insecta; order Lepidoptera; family Lyonetiidae; genus Leucoptera; species Leucoptera coffeella. The sequence continues at coordinate 62,402 of JAMBLF010001350.1, forward strand.
TTACACACGTACACTTTCAATACGAATGAAGTGCAGTCTTGCTACTGTGAAAATAATTGAGAATGTTATGCGTTGTGATGTAATTGACTTTTTTAGTTTTTTTTCTAATTTTTTGCTGTATTTGAAAAAAACATGCCTAAATGTCATGTCTCACTAAAAAGTCTGCCTCCGGTCTACCGAAAAAAGAAACACTGATATTCTGTTATCACCTCATACGTTCTCACTTTAATTATCCCCTTTCGGGGTAGATAGTAATTCGGAGACATTTTCTCGGTTTCCTTAACATGATTATCGGAGATATGAGTTTGAAATGGAATTTTAGGGACAGCATGTTAGTATCATCAATAATATTCCATTTAGCCCTAGTCCCTTAGTCGCCTCCTACGACATGAGGTCTATTTACGTAATATTTAGTTTTATGAAGGCATTTAGAAGCAGTGTGAGCGGCTATGCCAATATAAAGGTAGGTTTATATGTCTCAGGGTGTCTACTTGTTATAAAAATAAGAAAAAAAACTAAAAAAATACAGTATATAGTTATTATTTTGTAGAAAACAAATATGATTGTCTAAACGATAACCGTTTATTTTTTATCGAATATTTTTCAACGACAGTAAACGAAAAAAATACATTAATTCTAAAAAAATAATTCTAATTACACATAAATAAAGCTTTGCTAGTAGAAGAATGAAACGATGAAAGTAAATGAAAAAAAATCGTATAATTATAAAATAAACCCAAATAAATTCTTTAGATTTTTGAGACTTTACTTTGACGTTTACAGATGTCATTCTAAAGTAGACACCCTGCTTAATTGTTGTGTCAGTGACTGATTGTGATGTTACAGTTAGAGAATAGATATTTAGATGCGTATGGCATGGTTCTACAGTTAACTGTGCTTCTTACTGCTTTATGTTTTTAAACCTTATTATACGACGTGTGTGTAGAAAATAGTTCAGAGGTGTGAATCAGAGATGGCGCTGTCGAAAAATAGAAAAAAAAACCAATAATATTTTTTTTTACAGTTTTTTTGATTAATGAATAAAAATAAATTAAATGAATAAATAATTGTTTATAATAAGCTGTGGAATTGGACTTAACGTTAATCAATGTAATGTTGTTGAAAATACATATGGGTGAAAATTCCATTCAAATTAGTCATTGACTACATGTGATTGTCTTTCAAGCATCATTACTCATCATGCACTGATGTGATTAAGATACTGCTAGTACATTAGGTATGGGTGACAAATATTCAGGATTCATATTATATTATTGCATAATAGATATACAATCGGTAAAACATTAATTCCTACTCAAAAAAGTCTTAATCAACTTAAAAAAATCAATTAAGTTGGTTTTATAGGCAAGTTTTTCCCTATATAGTCGATATAGTAATTAATTTTCGTAGGATTTTAATATTTTATATTTACCTACACATTTAGTATAGGTTATTTCATTAATTTCACACTCTAATCTTACCCTACAGATAGGTAAAGATTACAGATCCCCACTATTCGCTAATCTATAAAATTAGTAGCTGACATAATATGCATCCATACATTTTTACCGGTTATACTTCCCTTTTAGTATTGCGCTTATTTGCTTTTATTTGTTTAACAACAAGATCACATACCTTGCAGGAAAATCCGTAAAGCGTTAGATCGTTATACACCTTATTAATTAGATCCCTATTTATAAATCTATGGTAAATACCTAAACACTGAAATTTGTCACACATATTAGTGCTAGCAGTAATTCTAAAGTCACATGCTAAACAATCATACTCATACTACAAACCATACAAGCTGAATAAACCCAAAAACCCAAATAGAAAAAAGAAATCGTAATTAAAACCATATCCCCTAGCACTTTGTAATCAATCAATTGCAATGTACATCGGATTACAACAAAATTAAGGTATAGGAAAAAAAAATTAAAAACAGAGAAATCGGCAGGATAGTACATAGGAAATGAATGAATTAAATACATGATTAAATCAGGAAATTATTGCACCAATTGAACCGAACTTTGATGAGTTCGATTAAGACTTGTTAAGGGTACTTCAACATTTAAACAAGAAATAATTTATTTAATAATAATTTTTTTAAATGTATTTTTCGGGACGTAAAGGTGTGAATGTATGTAAATATTTATCGTAGTATAATACACACCTTTATACGAGCCCAATAGGGTGTGCATTCAATATGAATTCATCTACATATCTGTTAGTATAATGCTTAATATACATCGATAGATACATAAATTATATTATTGTGTATGAGAAGATGTATGAGTGTCAATGAAGCGAAAGTGGTCTGTCAGGATCGGGACAAATGGGGATCAGTCTGCCTACCCCTCTAAAGGGAATCAGGCCTGATGTGTATGTATGTAGATACATAAATTGAATGATCAGACTGGAAAGTAGGAGGAAATTGCTATTCTTAGCTCTCTTCCACAAGGAATCGAACCCAAATTCTCACGATTAGCGTGTCAGTAAATCGTCATCTCCTCTGAGGTAGTTACTTATCAAAATCTTCATTCAATCGGCCTGCATAAAAGATAAGTTTTATGTAAGAATAAAGTATCAATTCAATAGTCTATATGTATAGTACTATTAGAAAGTTTTTGTCAGTATATATACCTACCCTTTTTTATCAATTAAAAGAAAAATAATGGAAAAAAATCCTTTTTAAAAAACCACTCAAATCAAATCTACATACAAAAACTAACAATCTACTCACTTTACCTCTATATACCATCTTAGAAAACCATCCTCCTTATAAAATAAAATAAAAACAACCTTACCCCCTAAATATCTACCAAACATTACAATCCTTATATAAATACAAAACAAACACCACCCAACCAAAAACCAATAAACAAAAACCCATCCAAAAAAACCTAAGCAATTGTAAAATGTAGGTATGGCCTCAACAAAACCCTACGACATCACCCTACAAAAAAACCAATAAACAAAAGCACTATCCCCAACTAAACAATCTTTATACATAAAAAACCCTTCCAAATAAACCAAACCAAAACTTGAATTCAGCTTGTATGGCCCCCTCGCCAATAGGCCAATAGTCCGTTATCCCCGGAGTGGCTTTGCAGGTGATGCAGCAGTTGGAAGAGGAAGCTTTGATGGAGCAGTGCATTGAGGCCATGTTGGAAGATGAACAAAGAGAACGAGCTCAGAGACCCCATCGTCACGCTGGGTAAGTTTGTGACCACTTTCGCTTCATTGACACTCATACACCTCTTACACTAGGTTGTAGGTACTTGTAACGTTGACCTTTTTCAATATGGAGTCTATTTGGCTGTCATATGTCTCATGCCGGGTACGTTTGTGACCCCTTTCGCTTGATTGACACTCATACACCTCTTACACTCGGCGGTTGTAGGTACTTGTAATCTCGACCTTTTTTCAATATGGAGTCTATCTGACCCCTCCAAAAGACTATGTCCTGTGACCACTTTCGCTTGATTGACACTCGTACACCTCTTACACTAAATAAAATTCCTTGTATTCACACTAGACGCAGCAATACATACGAGGGGCGTTCAAAGTATTCTCGGTATCAGTATGAAGAAAACTACGAATTTGATTAAAAATATTTTTATTTTTCAATATAATCCCCCGTAACCTCAATACATTTATTACACCTTGAAATATTTTTTTCAATACCCTGAAAAAAATAACTTTCCTCCTTTTCGGAAAAATGAGTGTTTATTGCCGCCTTGAGCTCTTCATCGTCGGAAAATCGTTTGCCACGAAGGTCTTTTTTTAAATTTGGGAACAGATAATAATCACTGGGTGCCATGAATTTATTAGAATACCCACATCATTAGTAAAACACCCCGATACCGAGAATACATTGAACGCCCCTCGTAAGTAGGCAGTGATCAAGGATCACTATTTTGTAATGACAAACCACTTTCGCTTCATTGACCCTCTTACACTAGGTTGTAGGTACTTCTAACGTTGACCTTTTTCAATATGGCGTCTATCGGACTTTCATATGTCTAATTGGGCCGGCTTCGAATTAGGTGGGCAATGTCAGTTTCTTATTATGTTAAATTATTGTGTCTTTTCTTAATAATTTTACGTAAGCACCCTTCCATTTAACCTATATATATTCCTTTTGTCAATCTGCTACCATTCATCCGCATAATATATCTAAACACTAGAAGCGTACCATTTTCAATGTTAGTAACTACATCTTCTTTCAAACCCCAATGAACATTCAATGAGAGAAAGTGGTTTGTCAGGATCGGGAAAGACTGATTCGATTAAAGTACCCTTTTTCTCATGATTAATAACTAACGGGACTGATTGCGTTTTTATATACTTTTATATAACTTACGCGATAAGTCCCGTTAGTTATTAATCATGAGTATAAATCGCGAATCTCTTAAAACTATTACCCTTTTTCTTCCAAATACTAACAGCATAAATAGTGTGATAAGGGAAGGTTGCGGTTTGAAAGAAGATGTAGTGACTAATATTGAAAAGAGCATGCTTCGATGGTTTGGACATGTTATGCGGATGTATGATAGCAGATTGACAAAAGGAATATATATGAGTGAAGTGAAAGGCGGTTACGTAGGGGCCGGCCTAATAAGACATATAACAGTCAGATAGACGCTATATTGAGAAAAGGTCACGTTAGGAGTGACTTTAACCGCCAAAAGTGTATGAGAGGATGTATGAATATCAATGAAGCGAAAGTGGTCTGTCAGTGGGACAAATGGGGATCTGGGAGCCTACCCCTCTATAGGGAATCAACGTGATGTGTATGTATGTACTAACAGCATTTCTCATACCCCAAAAGCAGACATCAGCCCTCCATGGCGGCGCTAGAGGAGGCGGTGTCCCGCTCCACGCTGAATCCGTACGCCGCGGAGTTCGTACCCACCGGACCCCCGGCGGACGCCAAGCCCAAAGAGCGGAAAGGTGAGATTAATAGCTAGGAGACTACATACATTCCACCCCTAAAAGGACTCGGGCCTTACTCCACTAATCCACTAAGGCCCCAGGGGTGTCGTTAACAAATGGCGTTGGTTAACGAAAAATAATTCAATGGACATCAAATATACTAAAATGTGTACCAACATAATTAACAATTTCGCCGCAATATCTTTTTATTCATTATATTGTACTAAATTTCGTACTTCTTAAGTAAATTCTTAAATTCTTAAGTAAGTGATGAAACTCTCGTAAACAGTGAGAATTGAAATCTAAATGTTTGTGATCGATTAGAATTTTCGCTACGTGGTCTTTCTAATGAACCATATAGTACGTTTATTCTTTTAAGGCCAAACTATATGTATTATAATAAAGAGACAACCAGTGTTAGACAAATGTTTTGACTTTCAATGAGTGTACTATACTTGTAATTGAATAAAAACATTTGAATTTGACTATACCAGCGCAGAGTCGAAGTGTCAATCAAAATTCAACCTTATATACAAAAAACATAAAATCTTAACCTTCGCTATATGATACCAATAACATAACACCTACCCATTTCCAGAGGAGATAAAAATCACAGCGCCTCCCCAAGCGGAAGTGGCACAGACTAGCACAGAGCCGCCCAAGGCAGAGGTCGCCACAGAGCCCGAGCCAGAGACAAGGGCCACTGACAAGGAGGATGGTATGTTTATATCATACATACTTACATACATACACACAATGTAACGGTTTCTCTAAGGATTGGTATAACTTACATACACACCCATAGTTCCTTAACAGGAGTTCCTTAGCAGTCTGCCTGTGACCATGGCTGCTGCAACGTAGCCGAAACGTCGGGTTAATAATACATACATACATACATACACATCACGCCTGATTCCCTGACAGTATATACTTACATCTTTAACATGAATTTGAGTGTATTACATACACACCAATAGTTTAGTTTTTTTTAGATTAACTAATTTTAATGTCAATTTCTTATGTGAAAATGTTGTTTTTTAGACTTTCAATAAGCGATTCTGTGATCCTTATGTCGAATAAAAATTATTTCATTTCATTTGTTGCAAGCATAAGGAGATTGTGAAAGTCTTGGTTACAATATTTGATGTCACTTGTTAATTTTATTATTTTATTTTTGTTATGTTATTGTCGTCTTTGTAGTCTACAGCATGCATGTCAGATTCCCTGATTCCCAGATTCCCTGTAGAGGGGTAGGCATAGATAACGGATCCCCATTTGTCCCACTGACAGACCACTTCTTCATTGACATTCATACATCCTCTCATACACACTCGGCGAACTTGTAACGGTCAGGGAAAACGTGAGGGGAAACCTGCCTAACCCGCACATATAAATACTACATCTTTACATAGTTATATCCCAAAGTAGCGCTGAAATAGTTCCCAACGTTCTCTAAAGGTCGGTAGGCCGAAACAGACCTGGCGCCGATCCGTCAAAAACGTGGCTCTCGGTCTTGGTTTATCATGGGCTGAGATTGAAGTCATCGCGCAAGATAGACTCAGGAGGCGTGCTTTGAAGGCCCTATGTCCCTGATGAGGGATTCAAAGATTTAAGTAATTACATTGTTATAGTAGAATTGCCAGAAAGAACTCTACAGGGAATTTATGTGTGTGTATGTATGTAAATTACACATGTACTTTCGACCATTGCAGACACACCTCAAGTGTCGGCGGCGGCGCTTCACACTGAAGAGGAGGCTGCACCAGAGCCCAAGGAGGCCCAGGAGGCTCCCAAGGACGAGGTTCAGGTGAGCGATCAGCCTGCAGCTGTCCACTGCTGTGGTAGGAGGTGATTCAGGGACTAGGGGTCAATGGAATCTATTGGGGAATGGACTATAGTGTATTCGCATTAAGAAAATAGTGACGTCATGATATTCAGAAGTTAAACTGGCCAATGAGACGTTAGTTGATGAGAAAACAAGTCACATTGACCATAAAATTACATTGGTTAAATCGCGGGGACATGATGACGTCACTATTTTCTTAATGCGAATATAGTATAGTAACCTGTCATCAATGTTCCATATGACATAAGTTGTATTGTATTGAAATATGTCTGTAGAGTTTCTTGGCATATTTTCTTCTCTGCAGCATTTTGCTTTACGAAATGCCATTAGTTTAATTAGATTTATTAATTATTTTTTTTTGAATTAACTAATTGTAATGACAACTTTTCCGGTGGAAATGTTTTTATTTGACTTTCAATAAGTGATTTTATAATACTCATATTCAGAGTCCGGACTTTTGTTACGAAATGACGTCATTCTATATATAGCGTGTTTAATTAAATTCATACATAGATATCAAAATATTATGTCATCGGTAGTTAAGTATTTATTTATCTGACCTCTTTAGATTATGCGAAATAAACAAATGTCACGCATCACTGTCAAAGAATTATATGTCAATACTTCAATATAAATAACAATATTTAGTAGACATTAGAGAAAAGCATTACTTATTAATTTATAATAATTGTTTATTATGGATTTGTTTTGTAAGGAGTTTCCGTTTTTAATTGTAAATGGTGACAACGTGTTTTGCTCCCATTGTCAGCAAAGTATAACACCACGATTGAATTTTATTAAAAAACATTTAAAATCAATCAAGCACTTAGAACACGAGAGTAAAAAAAATACGCAAAGTGATTTTAATATAGATTTAACAAATTTTATGATAGCTGGCAATATACCTTGGACTCAACTTAATAATAATAATTTTAAAGACTTTTTGCAAAAATGCGTTTCTGGGCAGTATTCAAATACAGTGCGTATACCTTCCGAATCAAACCTGCGACGGCGGTATTTATCTAAAAAGTTTGAAGAGACCTTTGCATCAATACGAAAGGACATCGGGGAGTCTTATATTTATGTTAGCGTGGATGAAACAAAAGATCAATTGCAGCAAAATGTTGCAAATGTAATTGTTGGTGCGCTTAAGAAAACAAATACAGGCAAACCACATGTTATCGCTTCAAAAGTCCTTGAAAGTACTAATAATGAAACTATTTCAAAATTAGTAGTCGACTCCTTAAACAATCTCTATCAAAATGAGACATATCATGAAAGGGTGGTATTATTTCTAACTGATGGAGCTCGCTACATGTTAAAAGCAGGTGTGAAGCTAAACAATATCTTCTCAAATATGACACATGTGACATGCGTAGCCCATGGATTAAATCGTGTCGCAGAAACTATTCGATGCTTATTTGATGATGTTAACGATTTTATAGCAAGTATTAAATTAGTTTATTTGAAATGTCCGTCCAGAATAAAAGAACTGAAGGAGCTCTACCCTGACATGCCACGTCCACCACAACCAAACATAACAAGATGGAATACATGGATCGAGGCCTGTATATACTATCAGAAATACTTCAATGAAATTACAAATGTTGTAAATGCTCTTGACGAACAACAATCAGCTCATGTGAGGCGTGCTAAATTAGCACTTGAGAAACCAAATCTGAAAGAGGACATATTTTTCATAGCCGACAACTGCAAAATTTTAGTTAAAGCTACTGATCAGCTGCAAAACTCTACATTGACATTAAAAAAATCATTGGATGTAGTGAATGATGTGACTGCAAAACTCTCAAAAATATGTTTACATGAAAAAGGAAAAAAGATTTATAAAAAACTTAAAATGGTTTTGAATAAAAATAATGGTCTCACAGTTATGAAAAAAATGGCCGGCCTGAATGACAATATGGAAATTTGCTTGAATGAAAGAGCGCAAAAATTTGATCTGTGGCCGATTTTCAACTATGCACCAATTACGTCAGTGGAAGTTGAAAGATCATTTTCCATATTAAAATGGATTTTTACCAGTAGGCGATGTAACTTGACACCTAAAAGCCTAGAACAAATTTTAATAATCAATTTAGAATCCAGGATAAATCGAATAGGTACAAATTGGTGAGTATTATATTTTTAGACTATTCATGAAAACTTTTTGATAGAAACCCTGGCTGCTTCATAGACGTAAAAAAAACTTTTCTGTCACAATTGTCAATATTTGATTCTTTCAAACAAACATTTTTGTTCTTTAAAAATGGTTGATTTACTGTTTGTTTTAGCTAAAAAAGCTATTGTTTCTGCATTATCTCAAAAATTTATCAACTACATCATCAACAACTATTTTGATGAAGATGATGATATTCAAGATTCTTTGGATCGACTACCATTGTTACAGATGGTCAGTTCTTACTACTGCATTTCTTTTTTACTTAAACGCGACCTTGTTTGCTCCATAATGTGGATAATACTGATATAATACTTTTTTTACAGATGAAACTCGTAAAGGAAAACGTCGAAAACCTAAATTTTCCATATGTATTGAAAAAGTGTATATTTGAAGAAGTAGTAAACCATTTAGAAAAATGTATAACCGAAAACTACATTAAAGTGAGAGACTTTTGCGAAAATTGTTGGGCTACACACTATTATTTTTTTGGGATGGACGAATATAAAAATGAGTTAAAATGTTTAGTTTGTAAAAAGCTATTGTTTAAAGGTTTTTAATTAGTTAGCGTCAGATTCATAGACAGATTTCGTAGGTATAGAAGTATCTTATTTTGTTTAGGGTTTAAGGCAATGTTGTGTTTTAATAAATGATAATTACGTCATGCTATATTATCTTAATAATATCCGCAAAAAAGATAAACCTGTCACCATCACCACCACGGCCCGCGGTGAAGAAAACATATTATTAACGACACTACAGTTATAAATTATTATCTGCAATATATAAAATGGTATATTCGATTTTATCTGTTTATTTCTTTTCTTACATCGAGTAAAGATAACGTTAGTCAGCTCATATGAAGTCCGGGTGTCCTATGTGAATTTCATTGACTGTGTGATTTCATGCCGGAATATATGTATAAAGATGAACGTTATAATAAATATACTGATTTACATGATCGAATAGAAATTAATACATCGATAGATCATTTTTTTTTAAAATAAATTATTTGTTTGTTTATACTTAGTGTTAGGCAGCGATATAAAATATAAAAGTCATTAGAATTGCAATTTTTGTTGGCGCTGACATCTGTCATCCCTCGCGCACCTAACGAATAGGTAGTACCTACTGTCAAATCTTTGGATCGTCCTGTATGTCCACTACGTCATTTTGACGTAATTTGTAACAAAAGTCCGGACTCTGCTCATATTGAATAAAAAGCATTTCATTTCATTTCATTGCAATCCCAATATTCACGCTATAAAGTGACTTAACAGATATTTAATGTCAAAGGTTCTCGGATGTTCCAAACCAAAACATAGTAAGAGCCATTTTGAAGATTTTAAAGGATAAACAAAACAAACTAAATAGCCTGTCTGAAAGTTATATAAGTAACTTTGGTGCTGAGTGCGTTAGAGCAGCTAGTTTTATTGCATTAGATACAGTTTTATAGTAAACTAGCGACCCGCTTCGGCTTTGCACGAGTATAAAATATATAGCCTACTCCACTATTTAATACATGTTATATAATATAAACCTTCCTCTTGAATCACTCTATCTATTAAAAAAACCGCATCAAAATCCGTTGCGTAGTTTCAAAGATTTAAGCATACAAAGGGACATAGGGACAAAGAAAGCGACTTTGTTTTATACTATGTAGTGATAAAGTAACGTGAATGTACACGTATGTATGTATGTATTTACCCATTGTGTTTCGTGTACCCAGATGCCTGAGAAAGCAGAGGAGCCCGCTCTCGAAGCGCAGCCGCCGAGCGAAGTGGCCGAAGAGAAGATTGCAGTGGCAGAGGTAGCTAGCACGCCCGAGGTTGAGGCTAAGGTAAGTGAAGAGAAGTAACGCGAAGAGTAACTAGATAAGAAAGACAAAGGCGTTCACGATCATTAACCCTTGTTAGTCAGAGGTTCGGGTGTCCATGTTCCCAATTGCGAAGGTTGTAATTATATGGACACCTCGAACCCACGTGTTGACCAGATAGTCAGTACTCAATGTGACAGGTGGTCAGCCATGTCGCCATTTACAAGCACTATTATCTGGTAGGTAGGTTACCTCACGATGTTTTCCCTCACTGTATAATTTGATGCATTTCGTAAATGTGGTTTTCATTACGAAAATGTACATAGAAATTCATTAAACTAGATGTAAAGAGTTGATGGTCGTGAAAGTGATTGTTTATGTAAATTTAATAATTATAAACAGCGTTTATTTACAGCCATAGAAACATACACAATACTAAACGTTTACAAATAAAACTAATTTGATAACTAATCGTGTGTGTTGTGTAATGTATCTGGATAAGAAATATTCTATACATACTTTCACGTACTTTAAACCTTTTCGGGGTTATCAGACCCTTGGAGAGATTATAATATGGCATAGGTCAATTTATTGTTTTCAAATTGGGGTTCTCTGGTCATAATGAACATTGGTGATAGCTTGCAAGCTTAGTCACCTCCTACGACATGCCGGGAAGAATGGCAGCTAGTTAGCATTCTTTTTACGTCCCAGACCAATCACAGATCTTCTTTTAAATCATGTTTAATTAATATTTCAGGTGTCGGAAGATTCTGTGGGCGGGTTCAAGCCGATCAACTATGCGGCCGCTGCGAAGGCGAACAAGCCAAAAAAGGTTGGTCTAATACCCTTGTTACTGTTAGCTGTAAGGTGGCTTGGTCAAATAAATAATGTTTATTTGTATAGTATATTTACAACATCTATTCAGATAATAGATTTAAGAGATTCGCGATTTTTACTCATGATTAATAACTAACGACTTTATCGCGTAAGTGTTTTAATAAAGGTCGCTTTAAGGAAACGTTGGGTTAAATAAAGGTAACTTTATTATATAAATACATACGCGATAAGTCCCGTTAGTTATTAATCATCTATTCAGATACGTCATTTGGAAGCACGCGAACGTATAGTGGCCATGAGAATGCATAGTGGCGCCAGTTTTAACATGTAAAATATTGTCTTTTGTTCTTCTGAACTTAAACCTTATAAAAAGTTACTGGGACTGCACTTTTAGAGTTGACTGTACATATTTAAAGTTAGCTTAAATGTTTATAGAAACACAAAAGTGTATTGAAACTGAAATTAAAGTGTTCATTTCAGTTTTGTGAAGTATTCATATAACAAATACCACAACATTGTTGAATCTTTATTGTTCTTGTGGTATTTAATTCAGTTTTGTGGAATTCGTTTGCAGATTTGGTTTAGTTTTTTTTGAGTTTCCGGGTCAAGTTGGGTTAGGTTAGATTAGTAGCTTATAGTACACGTATTTTACTAAATTTTTGTGGTTTGAGAATTGATAATAATGTTAGTTTTCTTCATGTTCGAGTAATGAATTGAAAAAATCAACTTGAATTCGTAAAAATACTCTAAAATTCTTTTTTTAAATTACAAATATGATATTATTAATATTCATAAATAATGATTTATTTATTTGACCAAGTTACGAAACGGCACTGTTTACAAAGTGCCGTTGTGTTTTATAATGTTATTAATGTGTTTCTTTATTAATTACTCCGTTTTTAGGTACCACTGTTTGAATAGAACTTAAATTGGGTACTATATGTTCTCTTACTAATAATGTATGAGATTTGTATTTGCTTTATAGAATGATCTTACGTAGGTTTAGGTAAGTATATAATATAATTCTAGTTTTTTAATTGGTTGGATAGAATCAGTTTAAAAGATATTCTTTTACAAAACTTACCATACGATTTTATGATGAACAAATTTCCAATCAGGTAATTGATAAGTCATGTTGGATTTTGGGTTACCAATGTTTTCACCAAATCAAACATATCATAGTTTTATTGATGAATTAGTGAATAGATGTATTATTTGCTGCATTCATGACATGCAAAACAATATACATATTTCATTATATTCTGTAATAGCAAATCTATTATTAAATCCTATTATAATATAAGTAAAAATTATTCATTTAGTAGAAATTTTTCTAGTTAAAATTCAGTAGTCCATATAACCTAAACTCATTATAACTCAAGCAAAATACAAATTAAACGAAAATAAAACCCGATTTAAGTTCTATCTACAAACGGATCCTCGATAAAACCAGTTGTGTGCAAAACAGCAGTGTGTTAATCATCTCATCTATGCCTCTTAGGCTGTTAGGGACGGTCCCAATTACTTATCCATACACACTCGGCGGTTATAGGTACTTGTAACGTCACCCTTTTTCAATATGGTGTCTATCTGAGTGTTGTGTGTCTTATTAGGCCGGCCCCTACGCAACCGCCCTTCCACATTTGTAAATCTACTATCATTCATCCGCATAACATGTCCAAACCATCGAAGCATGCTCTTTTCAATCTTAGTCACTACATCTTCTTTCAAACCGCAACCTTCCCTTATCATATTGATATTAGGTAATAAATCTACTTTGGATTCAATGGGCTTATGAATTGTAATGTAACTGTAGTTTGAGTTTGCAGTTTAATGATTGAGTAAACTGAAAGTAATTGACTTACTGTTACACATAATTACTATAAGCTAGTTGTGTCAAACGTAGGTAGGTTACCTACCCTGGGGCTCAAGTCTACTATTGCGTTTTAGCAAAGTCGTAGTTCAATATCACGTTAGTAATGGTGTGAGGTTGCGAATGGTGAAAACAGACAAATTTTGCCATTTTTAAGACGACAGACTTGACACTGGCTTATGCACTAATTTGCAAACTTTTGGCATTCTACGAACAACATCACACCATTATTGAAGTGCAATGAACTTCGATTTTGCTAAACAGCAGAAGTAGACTTGTCTCTGAGTATTAGTGATTACAATTCATAGTATTGATTGATTGCATAAGGAAAATAGAGATTTTCATTTGCAGTTAAATTCGTATACAAAGGATTACTATATAAACAGCTTATATAGTGTCAAATAGTAAATGGCGAAAAGTTGGCAATATTCTCAGATTGTTAGATTGTTCTTTTACTGGTTAACACTAGGAAATCTTTAATAAAATATTGTATTTGATTATACACATACCTCATGTTATGTAGTATGTATGTATTGTCACTCTTATTTGGCGATATGGTGAATAATTTACCCCTTGATGTTATATGTAATGTTAATGGCAAATGGATAAGTTAATTGGGACCGAATTTTCTAAACGAGAAAGCGAATTGGCTATATTTAGGCGACCAAGGCACATTTAATAATAAGTTCTACAGTAATACCTACTCTATGATAAATTGTATTGTTTGTATACGTGTTAAATGATATAAAGTATGGCATACGTTGACTAGTACCCTTAACACAAGTCTTAAATGAACTTACCAAGGGGCTAGTTCAATTTGTGGAAAAGTCCTAATTTATTATTATTACTATTAGTGTGTAACCGATTTTAAATAACCTCCTGTAGCATGATTTTAGGTGTCTTAAGGCCCAAGTCCACTAATGGTTAGGCAAAATAACAGTTCAATATCAAGTGTGTAACAGTCTGAAATTTGACACTTTTAAGTTTCCAATGCTGAAATATCGTCATAATCATAGAACACTGACGCATGTTTTTTTACGAAAATTAAATAACTCATTATAGTTTTTTTTTCGTAATAAAAATTCATTTACGAAATTCGTCGAAATACTACGGTGAGGGAAAACATCGTGAGGAAACCTACCTGTTCCCCGAACAGGTAATAGTAGTTGCCCTCTCCTGTAAAGTATGGAATATGAAGATCCGTCTCTGTTTACGATTGTGAAGATTTGATATTGAGCTATGATTGTGCTAAAACGCATTAGTAGACTTGGGCCCCGGTTCCTTATATGGCAGGGGCCTTACTCCACATAGTGGAGTGCCAAAAGTGTCAAATTACGGCCACTGAAGTATAACTGTATCGCTACTGAAGTAATATTGTGGCTAAAATGCATTAGTGGAGTAAGGGCCCAGTGAATAATGTCCGGTGTTTGTTCGAGACGTAAATATGTTATTAGCTGCCTGATTCCGTGTATTTTGAGAGAGGTGGTGAGGAAACTAGGGTTGAATGGGATCTATTTGGCGATGGGCTAGCAACCTGTCACTAAGGGTTGAAAATACCATAGAAAACCCAATAGTTTATATATTAGCTGAAGGTTAAAAGATAGTGATAATTCTTAAAAAAAATCCTCATTATATTAAATGGTATGAAGGTTACTGTATGTATGCAAAGATATATGGATGCCAATGTGTATGAGAATTAGTATGTAGTTTATAAATTTTTAATGATTCCTGAAAGAAGACTTTAGATAAGCTTTGTTTTATTATTAGTTAAATTGTACATACAATTATGTTTGGTAATTTTATGTAATCCTTGCCCATGTTAGAAGCACACTGAAAATAATTCAATTAGACGATAGCAATCAAATATTTATTTTCAGCTTAAGTGTATTTAAAACAATATACAGTATTTGTTAAAATTATGCAAGATTATAACAGATTCAAATTGAAAAATTGGATGCTAAGATATACTCCTTAATTAAATATACTCCTCGTTAAAAACCGTGGATGATAGAGGCAGTAGTAAAAACTGTGAATGAATAATGTAAAATCAGAGGAAATGTCTTAAAAATGGTTTTTGAAACTTCCATTTAATGAGACTCACAGACCTGAACACAACATATTTTAAAAATACAAGCTATGATGAAAATATGATAGATGATTGAATAAAATTTACATGAATATCCAAATTTTAGTGGGTCTTAGCTCTTAGAAACTGTGGTTCTATAAGTCAAAAGAAAATTTTGGAATGTGAAGAAAATTATTAGATGTATTACTGGATAAAGAATGGGTGGAAATGTTGCGTTTATACAGTGAAGTTTCCTGGTTCACCAGATAGTACGACATTGATTGACTTGATCTTCATTAGATCTCAAAATGGAGTCGAAAAGAATTGCTCATTCATCTATGAAAAACTTCAAGACTGATTGCAACTTTGCAACACTTGGATCGGTTTTTTTAAGAGGATAGCATATTATTACTTGTTTCTCGTTCACTTCGTGTTTCAACTAGCATTGCATTAGTGTGAAATGTGGGTTAGGGGTTAAAAGTGAGATGGACATTAGGGAGGGGTGTAATAATTGATGCATAATTGGGATGATGATGCATTTAGTAGCTTCTATGGTGCGGGATAGTTTACATGGTCATAACTAGTTACTAGTTTTATTCCTATAAGGCCAGAGGTATAAAAATATTAAATTTAAGTATTAAGTTTATTTGTATAAAATCCGTGGTTACGGAAATCCCTAAACTAAGTTTAATCTCGTGTATTAGTAGAAATTTACGGAATATTTGTTTATTCAATATATTGGAGAGGAGAGTTGTATACTAATAAGATTACTGTAAATTAGATTTGAGATAATATTTAGTTCTTTTCTTTGAAGAAGCCTGGCCTTTTAGGAATAATCTGGTTGAATACGTTCACGATATCATTGTGATTGCCCTTTTAATAGAAATTACATTATAATACAATTTTATTTATACAGTGGTGAGGGGATTTACGAACGCTTTTAGTTGCTTCATTTTTATTCATTATTATTTAGCATTGATATAGTATGTTTATGATGAAATGATCGCATTTGACGTAAGATATTGAATTGATTAGGTTTCAATTCAATTTTAGAAGATCAAACATGTATTTCATTTGTTATGATCATTTATGGATTGGGTTCATTAGTTTTTAGTTAGTAACAATTGTTTTTACAGTTGGAAATACATAGTGTATAAAATTACCATATTGTATTCGTTTATATAATTATTTATGTTGGTTATGTCTTAAAAATATATTATTAGGGAGTATAAAATAGTTTTAGGACTTGAAGTCCGAAATACATTGAGGATTAAATACATCGAGGAAACCTACCTATCATCTGTGTAGATGAAAATAGTCAGTATTTGTAAACGGATTTACCACCTATAACGTTGGGTACTGTATATCTGGATAAACATAGAAAGAAAAAGTGGAATGCACAAAAAGCTTTGATAACAAAGGCTTTGAGTAGCCAAAGGCTTTTGAGTAGCCAAAGCCTTCGTAATATTGATGGTGGTGTCTCTCTAGCCAAAGAAGAATTAGTTGTTATGAGACTAAGATCAAAAGATCAGATGTTTATAAGAGTCCTTGAACTGACTTTTGCTATATATTACATGAGAATGGGTGTAGCGATTGACAGGTGGAAATACGTTGTTATATATGTCATATATATGGTATGATAGTGTTAGGTTGAAGATTTTAAACATGTATGTACTTATATTTATATGCAATAGTGTACTTGGTCGCAATATCGAAAGTATTACCTTACCCCCATATTAATATAGATTTATACGCTCATTAAATAGTACCTAACACTAGTATTAAAAGGCATACTAATATTCATTTATTAACAATTCATTGAGCTTCATAATTATTAAGTATTCACTGCTATTATTTTGCACACACCTGTGGTTTTTGGAAGAACATCTACATTTAACTATAATATAGATTAAATATAACCGTTTTGGAAAAGGCAACGTCTTAATATAAAAAGAACTCAACCAAAAATTACAGAAACGTTGAAAAAGTTGCCTTTTCCAAAATCCATGTATTATAAAAGTGTATTTATCGATCTAATGTATTCACGCTCAACCCCTCACCACACGCGTCTTAATGGAGTGACCAATTTAACTGAGGCCAAGCCCATAGTCCATCAGTAAGCCCTTAACCCAATGCTAATGCTGTTGTTTTTGAAACCGAAGTGCGAGGCGTGCTATCTCTCGGTGGGCAATTCGGAGCTGCTGCGGTGCGTCCTGTGCCGCGGCGCCTACCACCGTAGTTGCCTCGACATCCCCACCTCGAAGTATACCACCTCGTTGGACATTCTCCGACGTAGCTGGCGGTGTGCCCGCTGCGACCACAATGTCAACCGCCGCAGCTCAGACGACCTCCAGCGCGCCGAGGACTCCAATAGACCCTCGCGTCGAACCTCCACCACGGACGCCCCGCTCGAACGGAGGCCCTCCAGCGAGACGAGACGCCAATCAGCAGACCCTGTCAGCAGAATCACAGCGGAAAGTGTAGAGAGCAACGTGTTTGTGCCAAGACAAAACCTGTTGAATGGACACGAGATGAACGGGCACGCAGAAGTGGTTATCGAGCCGCGACTCTTGAATGGACACGAACCTTGTCCGGTGTTTAATCCGGCGAGCAGGCCCTTTGTCCCGCCTGTTCCAAGTCTTCCGCTTAGGCCAATTGAGCCGTTCCCGCCGCTACAAAGCCACAGGCATAACCCCCCGGCGCCCGTTGTGAATGGCATCGATGAGTTCCCGGCGTTGCCTAGCCTAGCGCTAAATAGGCCGCCGCCTGTCCACTTAAACGGGCAACCGGAGCCGATGCCACTAAGACAGCACCACCTAGTCAACGGCCAGTTACAGGTGTCCGTAGTAAATGACCAGACTAAAGTTCCTATAAACGGGGAGTTTGAGGATCCAGCCATAATTGCGTGGAGACGAAGCGATAGTGCTCCCAGCGATCCTAGTCCTCCAAGACTACCTCCCCCCGCTAGTGTTACGTTAGACGAGATAGCTAAGCTCCTAGACACGAAGCTGACGATTAGCTCCGAAAGACTCGCGGCTAAGCTACAACATGATCTCACGAGGGTTGTAGTGCGGCAAATTAAGACAGAGCTGAATTCGGCCCTCGCCGTAGCGGCTGAGGAGCAAAAAGGCCTAAGGGCAGATATAACGAGGCTTTGCACTCAAGTGTCGGAACTTAGCAGTGAAAATAAGCAGTTGAGAAGCGAAGTAAGCGAGTTACGCACGCGATTGACTGCGGAGTCGGCTAAGAGGCTAGAAGATGTAGATTGGCTGGAGGAAGACGAAGTGAATGGTGCTCCTGAATTGTCAGAGGAAAAAGTAGAACTGAAAAGGTAGGCGTGGCTTAGGGTTGGCGATTTTGCCGTGTTAGGACCCGTTAAACGCCAATATCGATTAGTTTTCGCTCTATGGACAGTTAAGGTGTAATTGGTCATGAAATAAATCTTAGTTTAACTAGAATCCATTTATTTGAATTGGTACATTCTAAGAAAAGGACCCGTGTGGTTAATGGGGGTGAAAATTCTGGTTTTATGAGAAAATCAACCTATACACATTAAGTGTTGGTAGTTGAGGTTATATTGGAATACCAACGGTGTAAGATAGTTTTCTCATGAAGTCCAGAGTTTAAATCACAATATCACGAAATAATCTCTCCATGTGTACGAGATTGCCTGTTTGCATGTAAAGGCATATGTCCGTAGCTTTTCCCTGTTAAAACAATTCAGGACACCATTAATTTAAACATCGGCATGCTATATAAGTGGATATGGTTTACGCACAAATAGTGAGCATCGTTCTGAGAAAAAAAAATTAAAGTGCAATTTACAGTGGTCGGGTTATAGTGCAAGTGTTGGCCAATCAGAATCGAATGCAGTGAGTGTATACTAAAATTGATCGGGTTATACAGTGATAAAGAAAGTGAAAAATAAGCTAAAAGTGCTTCTAATATGGTTGATGTGTTAAAGGGAAGATTGTTCAGTGATATTGTGGTTATAATGTGCATATTACCTGTCTTCTGAAAATCTCAAGATATACTATGTACTCTTAACATTGTATGTGATTGAGTATGTGTATAATTAGATCCAAAGTCATATAGAGATTGCGCCATATAACTTAGCAGGCAGTGAATATTGAAATTACGTATTTTTTCAAAAGATGTCAAAACGGGACTTATCGCGTATATTTTATAAACAAAGTATTACCTTTGTTACCCGACGTTTCGGCCATGTTGCAATAGCCAATCACGGGTCATAAGTCTCTTTGCATAGACACTAGCGCCTCACTTGCCTGTCAAGTTAAATGAAGCGAATTCTATCAATGTAACTTAAACTAGTCTTGTTTCATATCAGATGTTAGATATATAAGTTAGTTTTTAAGTTATTGCATTTTCGTGTCTTTTTAATTATTGTTTAAATATAAAAACCTTTACACATTAGCCTATATAACTTGAGGTCTAGTAAATACTAAGGTTTACTATTGACATTTTTAAGTTAACATAGCCGTTGTGTGTAAAGGTAATAAGTAAAAAAATATTAAAATCCTAAATATATATAGGTAAGATTAATTTATTGTTAAACATTACTTATTGCTGTTTTTCTTATTGTAATTTGGCAAATCTTAAAAAAGTTTATACTCTATGGAAGTGACGTCACGTCACAGAGTAAATTAAATAAATACAGAGACGTGGGTATAATAGACGCTATACGAACGTAAATTAAAATAAAAATTTTTCTTTTTATTTATAAAAAATATTTTAATTAAAAATTTATATTGGTTTTATTAAATAAATTTATTATTTTGGCAATGGCATAGTTTAATAATATTTATGCTTTTTTTAAGTGCAATATATTAATTATATTTAATTTGAAATAGTATATCATTAGACACAAAGTTTATTCATTCATTTGTGACTAAAATAAAAAAAAAAATTCATATATTTTTTGCTCTAGTTAGGGTTACAAAGTAGATAAATATTGATATACCACAGCTGGTTACCAACGAAAAATCCCGCATAGGTTTCGAGATTTTTTTAACTAAAAGCTTTATTTTTGTGCATTTTTTTAGTTATTTTCTTATTTCATTACTTTTTTAATTAGTGTCATAGGGTAGTTAATTTGATTTTTTTGTCTTAATATTAGTTAACCATTGATATTTTAGGTAAATTTATAGTTAATTTGGGCTCAAAGTATACAATGAAGCAATATATAGTCGAAAATAGGATAGATTTCACATGTAGCGTATACGTATAGATGTAAATGAAGTGAAAGGGCGGTTATGTACGGGTCAGCTCAATAAGACATATAACAGTCAGATAGACGCCATTTTGAAAATGGGTGACGTTATTTCATCTTCTTTTAAAATATTTATAAATAATATGTATGTTAATAGTTTATTTAGTAATAGAAAGCCAATATAATCCTAAAACACATTACCTTAAGGTACATTTTGGTGCTATAACAAAGTTGTAATGTAAACATGTTATATATTAAATAAAGTCTAACTAAACTTCTTAAAAAGTTATGTCGTTCATTGTTATGCATAAGAAAGATTTTGATATGTTTTCATTACAATCTCTTTTAATTGTTAAAAACGCGTTCAGGACCATTTACCCTTGCGGGGTGAAAGGTTCAGGTAACCATCTCCGCAATTGCGAAGGTAGTAATTCTATGGCCACCTCGAACCCACGTGTTGACCAGATAGTCAGTACTCAATATGAAAGGTTGCAAGCCATGTCACCATTTACAAGCACTCACGATGATATCTCTCACTAGTTTTTTCAATTGTTAATTCTGCTTAACTATTAAGAAGATTGAATATTGTTGCTTCCATGGCATTTTTGTGTGTAAAATATCTAATTTACAAGATTATTACATCAAAATATTTTTGCTTAAATCTCTTAGTCCTAATAAGAAAGTATATGAGTGAGTGATTATACAGATAATGACAAGATGTCACCTGTAATGAAATGAAATGCAATGCTTTTTATTCAACATGAGGATCATAAAATCACTTACTGAAAGTAAAAAATAAACATTTCCACATGAAAAGTTGTCATTAAAATTAGTTAATCTTAGAAAATGGAAATAAATCTAATTACTGTGTAGGTAATATTATATCTGATAAATATTTGGTTAGGAATAGCAAAATCTATCCCTTAACTATATTGAAAAAGTTAATGGACTCAATTTATGTGAATATAGAATGTTTTGCCTAGGATATAATATTATTGTCATGATATATATTAATAATTATTGTGTTATTTTAAATTACTGTTTTGTTAATTTTCACTTCAATTTAAACACTCAGTGAGTTATATTCTTTAGTTAGTTCTTGTATAGTTTAGTGGGAAATATATTTATGTTTATGATTTGAGTTATTTCATTTTGTTGTTACATGTCATTGTGAAAAGATATGTATTTCTAAGGATATTGTATGGAATATGTCTAGTATTCTGTTATAGTGGTTCCAGATTTTACCTAAAACGTACCTACACTGTACAGAGAAGAACTGTTACTGCCACCTCTGGACAGCACTCTTGAACTAGTTAAGTAATATGTATATAATATAAAATGGGACTTTTTTTTGTAAGGGATACAAGATTGATATAATTTACTTGTAATCAAATTTGTATATCGAGGTTTTTGTTATTAATATTGTATAAAATTGCTTTTTACCCTACCATTTTATGCACAAAATGCTTTAGTTTATTAACTGTCGTGTATGGAGGTATAATACTAATATTATCACACTTAAAATGTCATAATACGTAATTTATACCACATTATATTTCCCAGCGGTTTCCATATTAATATATTAAACCAAATTCATTGGTGGCTTCATATTGTTAATGGTTATTTAAAATATCTATTGTATAATCAACCCTACAGGATTGTAGAACCATACTGATGTTATATTTGAAAATGATATTTTTAGACTGATTGTAGTAATACTATAGCGGTTTTAGTCCACTGATGCGTTTTAGCACAAACGCAGTTCAATATCAGATCATTGTAATTGGTACAGCAAGACAGATTACTTAGCAAGGGGCTAGTTCAATTGGTGTAATAATGTCCAAATACTATTATTATTATATCAGTATGGGTCTATAGTTTTCCATTATAATGTATATTTAAAGGAATTGTGATACTTATATTTTATTGTATTTTTATGTGAAGTATTCACTATAAGTTAAACTTTAACAAGTAGTATTTTAGAATAATTATTTCCAAATTTTATGTAGGATAAAAATTGTTATATATTTGATATTGCAAATAAGTAAAAATTTACAGTTAATCAACAAAAAGTTGTCAAGTAATTGTAATAAGTAAATAGAAATAATTTTTACGTCTTTCCGAAGTTTTGCTCAAAGTGTGTACTTTTAATGCTATTAGTCAGACAGATTAAAGACAATAAATTAAAAAAATAGTTAAAAACAATATTTATTGTTAATTTTTTAAAATGTATTAATGTATTTTTTTATTATTTATAATCATACATATCACTAAATTTAATGAGTGAACGAGAATGAACTGTAAAAAAATGTTAATTTGTCTCTCTAATTATTGTTAATAACGATATAAGCTCAATAATAACTAACAAACTATATTGTATTCACGCTTTTCTAAATGTATCTTTGTAAAATCATATTTCATTAATGGATTATGTATATTATTACAGTGAATTTATGTACATATTATATATACATAAATTCACTGTTTAAATTCCTAATAATACTGCTTTATACAGAAAAAAGATACTATAACAGCTAACCTAAGAAATATTTGTAATTTTATGTCTATTTGACATTTTCTTTAAACAATGTGATATTGTATATCCTACCTATAGTATAAAAAAATTTATAGGTGGATAAATGTTTGAAAATTAATTTTCATCTTAGGATAGTTGTCTGTTTCCACTGAATAAACATATGGTGTCATGTACCTATTTGTAAATAAACAGGTACATGTAACTACTAACTTAATGCCTAGACAAGTACTTGTAAATAATATCTTGCAATACCTGTAATGACAAACATGTTGTTAAGTTTAAGAAGTTATATTAAAGCAAGCGCTGCGAACATTATTTTTTTATTTGTGCCTTGGTCTGAAATGGTTTAATTTTGTTTTCTTTTTGTTTTCAGAAACTGCTGTTTTTATTTATATCTAGTTTTAGTTTACACAGCTTGGTTAAGTACAGCTAATATTGAGTAATTTATACTTTTATATACAAAAAGTCTTAGTTTTTAATAAAATGAAATTTAAATTAGTTATTTTTAGCCAAGTTGTTCCTAATCCTTAGTTTGTAACGCAAGCTATACTTTCTTCAAGTTTTAAGGACTTTTATCATACTTCTATTAATCAAAATCTACAGTATAATATACCCTTAAATTATATCCAACATCTGTCAAAGAACTGTCACTTAAAGCTCGAAGTGTAAAGCGCGCCTTACAAGCTTCGTAACCGCACAGGCTCTAACACACTTATCTCGTTGCAGCCAAGCCCCGTCCCATCGACAACAGAAGTCCAAGCGTCAACGAAACCAGAGAAGGTGAAACCTCTAGAGAAGTCACTGAGCAAAGAGAAGATAAAGCCAGCCGACAAGGCGCGGAAGAGCTCTGTCAAGTAAACGTCAAAAACGTCAATTGAAACGTCATACCGCGCGGGCAATCACAGCTCAGGTGTGCGTACAGGCTTTGTTTTAGTGTAGATGCGGACCTAGTCACTCCTGTGGAGGCGCAGGTTGCTAATTGACAGATGGGAATGTCGGACGTGACATGGGTGAAATTGTCGGCTACTGTGATAGGTTAAGTAGGTTATACACGGTTTTGAGCTCGGTCTGTTTGTAATCTATGGATATAGATTAATAGTTGGAAAGAATAATAAAAGTAAATTAATTCTAACATGCTTTAACGCATGTGTGCTCAAATTCTAAATCGTAGTTATGGTAGTCAATTTTAATATTAAATTATTATATTCTGTTTTTACACTGTAACTGTACGTATTGTACAGCAGTGATAATTTTTGCATCTATATTATGACGATGCTAATGAGGCTGGCCCCATCACGTTAGGGAATTAGATAAATATATGTCAATGTATGCCTCCACTGGCATGTATGGCATATTTCAATGATTTTTGACCTTACAAGGCCAAATTTCGATAAATCCAATATTATAGTCGAGTTTTAATTTTAATATCTACAGATTACAGATAGATTAGTTATCGGGGCTCGCTGGCAGTGGCAAACGCTCAGGGCAATCAATATATATTGGATTTTATGTAGCTTACAACGACAATGTAACTGTAACATTATATTTAAGTTCAATGACTCATTCAACACCATTGAATTGAATTGACTCGATGAATCATTGAATTGGATTTGTAAACCATTGAATTGGGATTGTGAATCATTGAATTGAATTGATGAATCATTGAACCGAGAAAGAGCTACAGTCACATGGTGCGTAGGTATGTCCAATATAGGTTGGTAGCCCACCGCTGCTAGTTAACCGTATAGATAAGTACATTTCCATTGATACCAATGATCTGTGAATTAGCAGGCTGTGGCTTCTAGGTTGTAGATTGTACTCAGTTGAGGTATGACGTCCAAACAGGCAGGATTAGTTGGGTTTGGCGGTTGTATGATAGTGTGGTTGCCCCTTTACTAGGTTTGTTTACACTCTGTTTAGTGCGAGGAATTAGTTGGTGATTAGTATCGCTGGTGGTTGATAGTGTAAATGTGCAGCTTTGTGACTAGACTAAGAAGTCTTAATATAGTATTGAAATAAATTGAATACTCGTACATATGTGCAGATGGAATCAAATAAAAATTGTTGTAACCTTAGTGAAACATGAAATTTAATTACAAACAGGATCAAATTGAAGGGTTTTTCAAATTGTAGAACTAATACAAAAGCATTAAATATAATCAAACAAAGAATAGTAATATAAGCACCATTTTAAATCGAATCTTTGAATAAACTGTTATTTAATCATACTTAACTGCACTTACTAATCGAACTTCACTTTTGCACTATACAAGTGTAAACAAGGCATTAAGTAACCTCAGTAGACTATATTATTATTTATGTGTTTTATTTTAGAACAATAGAATTGAAGTTCCTTTTGAGTTATATTCTTACTATTTGTAGATTTTCGGTATTTGTTGTATATTAGGTTTGTGACCAGAAAACTATTTTTTACATTGATTCGTTTATAAATTATTCCTGATTTTACTACAAATTACTTTCAAATTGCAGTCCATTGACCATCCATTTATATTTCTATAATATATCAGTTTTATTTAGAGGTGTAAAGTCGAATTCGAAATTTCAAAAGTGGCTGTTACTGCATTAGTATCTTTCAAATTTAGTTTTACAAAACTGTAATTTATTTTCTTTATTTTGTGGCAATATATATGTAAGATACCATACATCGGCATTATAATTAGTAATATTTAAAGTTTATATCCATTATTTCGTATAGATACGTTTTCTTAATGCTTGATATATCGATTCAACATCCGTTTTCACTTAAACTGTTCCTCTGGCAATTGAATTGAATTTTTGATTGAATTGAGCGTGTTTTATTGATCTGTACATTTGTATATCTTAACGTGTGAAGCCGTCTGTGTATAGCCAACTAATTCTGCCTTAATATAGTGTAATTTTAGTGCCTAATATTAGGAAATGTGTTTATATACTGTGTGTTTACGAATATTGTAGAGTAATGCAGTATTTAACCGCTTACGAGGTTTAAAAGTACAGTGGCGACATCTGTGAGTGAAAATTGTATAATGTATGGAAAGAGACGATTTTTCAGGTTAATATGATGAGAAGTAGTTTCTAAGAAACTTGAGGAGTACACAGAACACCACTGTATGGTCTAAAGTAGCACTTACATGATATGTAACCAGTTTTTTTTGTTTGTAAGTATTCAAATAAGGGTAGGTTTAATAACTAGTATTGTATGCTGTCTGAAGTCGGCCGAAAAAATTCTATTTTAGAGTTTTTTTTTCATTTTTTTAGCCAGTCCGAGCGTAAGTCTGGATTTATAAGGCCATTAGGCCGTTATAATTTATTTGATCCTTGTTGGCTCGACTGGTGGATAAATTATGGAAACTGCATCGGTTTTCCAAAATATTTCGTTGATGGAAATTGAAAAAATTGGTTTATAATCATTATTAGTAATAGAAAAAAAAGAAAAAAAAAGTTTGTTTCAATTCTAGTTTAATTAGTGACTTGTAAATAGTTTTTTTGTTTTCTCTCTATTCGGTACGTTAGTTAAGTGGATGACCCGCAAATGACCCTTGTAAAGGTTTTTTTTTTTCAATTAAAGTTTTTTTTTATACAAAAAAAAAAGTTTTTTTTACAAAAAATAACTGTATTAAACTACACAGAACTTTTTATGATGTAAATGCTATGCTGAGATTCTAGTTTTGTTTCGCAATTGAATTTTTTAAACTATTAATGTTATTAACTATTAATATTATCAGTAATACAACGACTTACGTTTATAATAACTTAAATTAATGTTTATTGTATAAATAATACACTTCAATACTGTTGTAATATCACTTTATTGATGCTATGTCGCCTTTTATATAAAGGCAAGTTTAAATGATTAAAATCATCGTTCTTTGGGGGTCATTTGTGTAAAAATAACTAAAATTCTTGTTCACAAAAAGTACAACATACAATAAATACAGTAATTTATTACATTTAAAGGGTCGAATGGCGTATAAAGCCGTTTTTAGCATTAATAGGCAAATAATCATAATCTATACATACATACATAATACCTAATAGATTAAATTGTAATTCTAAACTCTATCGATCACTTATATCTGCTTTCCTTTTTGATCAGTGTGAAAACGTCGTTACATCCATAGAGTTTTTGGGGAAATATTTTCTATAAAAAATACAAAAAAAATTTTTTTTTTCGTTTACTAGTTACGAATAAACGTTCTAGTAAATTCATGATCGTAAGGATACTTAATGTTTTGCAAATAAAGTTCATTTTGTAATAGACTTCTATTTAGATTAAACTATTCAGTTGAATATGGTCTTTGAGTGACTAATATTGATTTATTTATTTACAACAAATTAACATACCTTGCCGGGAAATACCTAATGCGTATTCATAACATATAATCAATCAATCAGCCTATGTCAGTCCACTGCTGGACGTAGGCCTCCCCAAGGGTAACGCCACAAAACACGATCACTCGTGGCCCTCAGCCAACCACTACCAGCGACCTTCAGGTCATCGGTCCATCTAGCAGGGGGCGTCCTACACTACGTAACATACAATATAACTTTAAAAATTACTACCATTACTAATACTAATCGAATAATACTTAGTTAATTACTTAATTATATTTGTAATATAACAGTATGTATATTGTGAGTTCGTGATTATAAATAGTACGTAAATTCAAACCAGGTTTTTTAATATCCTATGGATGTGACGGCGTTAAGATATGTTGAATATCTTTTGTAATAATTGTTTAGGTTATGCTCAGGGTATTGTTTTTGTCGACTGTATGTTATTAGTTTAGTTTTATGTGATAAAGGTTTTATCATTGTTCTGGATTAGCAGAAAGTTAATTATTTTATATGTAAGTAAGTCTAAATATAAAAAAAATAGTGTAATAAAAATATGTATGTTCACAAACGAGGTTTAGTGTTTCATTGCAATGATATACGTATACATTCAAGTCCCTTATTCTCTTTAGGGTTGGACAGAACCTTAACACGTCGGCTGCCATCCATACTAATAACATTTCTTTGCCCCCAAGCCACATACAAATCAATGAGCATCACCGGTGATGCTCACTGGGTCGCCCTAATTAGTTACATGCCATGAGCATCACCGGTGAGATCAGTGGAGTCATTTTCAACCTTTATTTTGGACGAGTTTCCTGAATACCTGAATCATATAGATAGTGTAATTTATTGCGATATATCCTTGTTATTAGTGACCTACCTTGAAAAGTATATTAAACAAAGCACATGAGTGAATTTCCTAAAAGACTGTTTATTCTGTATTCAATGAAATTCGTGTTGTACAAACAAGATGCGTGGAGATCGAGCGGACACCAAGTACGTCCGTATATACACGGATGGCTCCAAAACCCATAATGGCACTGGAGCGGGTATATACTCAATAGATCTCAACATAAATATATCACTGTCTCTGGGGGTCCATGGCTCCATATTCCAATGTGAATGTGTGGCAATTATCGAGGCGGCGGTCGCCGTTCTGCGACGTGGACTTAAGGGATACTACATAAAGGTGGTCTCGGGCAGCGCTTCCGTTTTGATGGCGCTGTCCAGTATGACAATAACATCAAAGCTAGTACACGAGTGATATCTCCAGCTAACCAGGGTGTCCATTATGAATAATGTGACACTGCAGTGGATTAGAGGACATAGTGGATCACTTGGGAACGACGCAGCGGATGAGCTTGCAAAAAGCGCGGGGGCGGCCTTGGTGGCTCCGGAGCCTTTGTTGCCCCTCCCCTTCAGCAAGTTCAGATCATGGATAAGAACCTGGACCAGGGAATCACAAAATTTGAGATGGAGGGAACACGATGGCTCGAGCCATTCAATGACGTTTTTCTGGAACTGGCCCCCAAATTAACGAACAATTTACTTCAACTAACGAGAAGATAACTGCGTGTGATGACCGAAAATATCACCGGCCATTACAGACTAAACGGGCACCTATTCAAGCTCGGAATCACGGATAGCCCACTGTGCAGGGGCTGCATTGACTCCACTGAAACCATTGGCCACGTTGTCCTGGAGTGCGGGGCCTTTAAAATCCTTGGGAAACCGGGGTCGCTTCGGGAAGCCTGTGAAGACACTAGGCGTCTTCTGCGCTTCTGGCGGGTGCTGGGCTGGCTGGAATAGTCAGCTACATCACGCAAAATGGTCCCAGTGGGGACTAATTGCGGAAACCACGGAGCCCAATAAACTAAACTAAACTAGGTAACTAATAACAAGGATATATCGCAATAAATTGCACTATCTATATGATTCAGGTATTCAGGAAACTCGTCGAAAATAAAGGTTGAAAATGACTCCACTGATCTCACCGGTGATGCTCATGGCAGTCAATGTGTTAAAGACATGAAAACATCTCCTTGGTCACTTATTAGTATGATTATTGATGTACCAGGTAACATTGGTGACAGATTGCTAGCCTATCGCCCAATAGAATCCATACATCCCTAGTCCCTTAGTCATAGCCTACGACATGCCGGGAAGAACGGCAGCTAGTTAGCATTCTTTTACGTCCCAGATAGTGTTTTAATGAATATCTTAAATTAATCAATAATATAATTTGACTCTTTTTCAAATCATACTCTCAACATTAACAATTGCATTACGGTGATGGAAAACATCGTAAAAGAACTTGCCTATTATCGTAGATTCAGGAATTTTTAGGACAATATTCTGCTTACATACAAGCAATATGAATACAATATTATTAACGTGTTCCTAAGGTACTGAGTGATATCGCAATAAAAATACATTTGCGAAACGCACCGATTACTACGGTGGAGGAAAACATCGTGAGGAAACCTACCTGTTCCCTGAACAGATAATATTAGTGCTTGTAACTGGCGACATGGCTCACCACCTGGCACATTGAGTACTGACTTGGTCAACACGTGGGTTTGAGGTGTCCATAGAATTACTACCTTCGCAATTGCGGAGATGGAAACCTGAACCTCTGACTACCCCGCAAGGGTTAATGGTCGTGAACGCGTTTGTTGTTTTTGTAGATATGTTTCCGGGTGAGACATAGGGCGATCTAGCTCTTAGATTATGTATATTAGTTTTAAGAACATATGTTATGACAGTCAGATAGACGCCATATTGAAAAAGGGTGACGTTAGAAGTACCTATAGCCGCCGAGTGTGTATGAGTGTCAATGAAGTTCAAGCGTCTGTCAGGATCGGGATTCTACGGGGAATCAGGCATGATGTGCATGTATGTATGTAGTTATAAGAACAATCTGTTGAAACCAGTTTATTCAGACATTTTATTTTGGTAGTGTGCTTACACAAGTCGTGAAGCATATGTTATCACTACATATGTAGTATAAAACAAAGTCGCTTTCTCAGTCCCTTTGTATGCTTAAATCTTTGAAACTACGCAACGGATTTTGATGCTAATTTTTAATAGATAGAGTGATTCAAGAGGAAGGTTTATGTGTATAATAACATCCATTAAGTAGTGGAGTAGGCTATATATTTTATACCCGTGCGAAGCCGGATAGTATCACCTCGCTCACTATAAAGCATAAATATTGGGGTTGTGATGTCATTTGGAACTTTAGTGACAAATAGCTATCACATCGTCTATAACATTTTATGGACCTTAATTTCTCATTATTGATCTTAGTCGCCTCCTACGACATGCCTGGAAGTACGGCAGCTAGTTAGCATCCTTTTTACGTCCCAGACTAGCACGGGGTAATATAGTTTAATACAGTTTATGTTGTATAGTGGAATATGTAATTTAATACATAGATATCACGCCTGATTCCCTGTAGAAGGAACGATCCTGACACTTCGCTTCATTGACACTCATACATCTTCTCATACACACTCGGCGGTTATGGGTAAGTACTTCTAACGTCACCCTTTTTCAATATTAATTTAGTAAAAAACATTAAAGAGTTAAATTAATTTAATAGACAATTACAATTATTACATTTTCAAATACGGTTCTTAACGAAACAATGCAAAACAAAAAAGCACCACAGACACGAAAAAGATTTAGAGATCGCGCCACATAAGGTGGCAGACGGCAAACTTGGAACTAAATTTGACGTTTCCACCATTGCGTGTTATTTTGTATGACAGGTAAATTCAGTAATACCAGCGTTGTGTTTGCTCACTTTTGACTTTGATATATTAATTTGTTTTATTTGAGTTTATAGCTCTGCAACCAAAGACCGTTACAAATGAAAACCTAAATATAATGTATCGAGCCGTATGGCACAGTGAGTGCTAGTTTTGGCGTGTTTACTGGCAACACTGAATTACGCAACTGTGGGGACGCCTCCATCTGCCACCTTGTGTGGCGCGATCTCTAATAGCTTTCTTTATGTAGAATCACTATTTTTCAGTCCACAGGACAACGCTTCAAACGGACTATTATAACCTACAATAAAAGCTTTCATTTCAAATTCACCTAACACGCCACCGAAATATCGAACGCGAAAAGCTATGTTGTCTTTATCATTAAAATCTTCATCGAACCATATTGGATCATTAGAAGGCGACAAATGACGAACGCTTAGTTCAGTTTTCACTGACAAATCGACTTCAGAAAGACTTGTGACTTGGATGCCAAATATGTCGCCGAAATTCAACAAGATTGGGGTACCTAAATGGTTTTCCAGCCTGATCAAAAATGTGTCTTCGCTCCATTTTTGTAAAGTTAATATCGAAACGCCCTCTGTTAAATTGGTGATTCGCTTTTCACAGTTAAATTGTAGCCAATCGTAATAGTTGTATTCTATGCTGTCGGATAAGAAGACTATTGGTTGTAGATAGTTTTCACTACTATCCTGCCATTCGTCCAAAATGGACGCGTTAATAGATTTTGCAAAAAATATCTTATGAGTTCCTTTGATTGTCTCAGAATTACTTTTCGATTTGCTATAAACCATCAAATCTACAGATCCGTCAGTCAAAGAGGACGCGCCAACGGTCCTGTCAGTTAAAACTGTCATCGTGACGTTTGTTTTAGTGTCATTTAAAACGATTTTGTCATTGGCGGGGTAAAATTGCGATTCGTCAACTATTTTTCTTGCTAATATTCTTCGCCCACTGGAATCGGTGTAAAAGATATTTTGAGCTTTCATATTCGTTGTGTATTTTATTATTATTTGGTTCACTAATGCTGTAGCTGTAAGGACATATTCGTGTTCTATATATGTCAGGTTGTTGTCATTATAAATGCGTATTATACTTTCTCCTACATCAAAATACGTTCTTATTTCGGTCAATAATTCTCCGTGATGCAAACTCGTTTTATGAGGTCTCAAATTCCATTTTTTCCTTTTTTCTATCTTGGATGATTTAATGTATTCATGTATGTACTGAATAGAGATTTCGAATCCTATAGTAGTACCATCTGGTGTGATTATATGAGTTATTTCTCCCGTTCTGTTACTGACGCGAAAACTGTAGTACTGAAAAAGAAATATAGAAAGGTTCAAAAATATTTATGAAACCAATTTACCAAAATTTTCGTAAGAAAAACACATTTAAGAAATGCATCGAATTATACGGTCAGGGAAATCATCGTGAGGAAACCTACCTGTTCGTCGAACAGGTAATAGTTAGTGCTTGTACATGGCGACATGGCTTACTACCTACATTGAGTACTGACTATCTGATCAACACGTGGGTTCGAGGTAGCTATACATTACTACCTTCGCAATTGCGGAGATGGGCACCTGAACCTCTGGCTACTCCTTAAGGGTTAATGGTCGTGAACGTGTTTATCTTTAAATTAGTCTAATAAATTCCTTTTATCCCCAGTTTCTTAGAACTTAGACATGTAAGGAAGAACGGCATTTAGTTAGCATTCTATTTAGTTCTCAGATATTGATACTTACATACATACACATCACGCCTGATTCCCTGTAGAGGGGTAGGCAGAGATCACATATCTCCATTTGTCCCACTGACAGACCACTTTCGCTTCATTAACACTCATACACCTCTAACACATTCGGCGGTTATAGATACACCTACGTCACCTTTTTTCAATATAGCGTCTATCTGACTGTTATATGTGTTATTAGGCCGGCCCCTACGTAACCGCCCTTCCACTTCACTCATATATTATATTCCTTTTGTCAATCTGCTATCATTCATCCGATACTTACACTACTATTATATCTAACACTTGGTTCCAAATCCAATTTCTTAAATTTATGTACATAATTTTCGTCATCTTTCATCTGAAAAAAAAAACATATATACACATTGCGTAGTTTGAAAGATTTAAGCATACAAAGGGACATAGGGACAGAGAAAGCGACTTTGTTTTATACTATGTAGTGAAGTGACCTAGGAGATAATATATCTCCGAGATTCATGTCACTTTAAGAGGGATTAAATGACTTGAATGTATATGTACAGTCAACGCTAAAAGTGCAGTCCCAGTGACTTTTTATAAGGTTTACGTTTCAAATATCAAAAGATAATGTTTTTAAATTCGAAGCACGCGAACGTATAGTGGCCATGACAATGCATAGTGGCGCCAGTTTGAAATGTAAATATCGTCTTTTGTTCTTATCACTACATAGTATAAAACAAAGTCGCTTTCTCTGTCCCTATGTCCATTTGTATGCTTAAATCTTTGAAACTACGCAACGGATTTTGATGCGGTTTTTTTTGTTAGATAGAGTGATTCAAGAGGAAGGTGTATATGTATAATAACATACATTAACTAGTGGAGTATGCTATATATTTTATACCCGTGTGAAGCCAAAGCGGGTCACTAGTTTAGCATAAATATTGGGGTTGTTATGTCATATGGAACATTGGTGACAGGTTGCTAGGCAACGACCAATAGATCCCATTTACCTTTAGTACCTTAGTTGCCTATGACATGCCGGGAAGAACGGCAGCTAGTTAGCATTAGCCCAGACTAACAACGGTAATGTAGAAAATAATAATATATAGATTAATGAACGTAGTAGCGAAACTAATTATTCTTTAGAATAAACAATAGTTAGTAAAGTTACAGAAAATAGTGTAATATTTGCAGTGTAATTCGACGTAGCTCAGTTGTTTGGGGCTTGACTCTGTATCAGTGGGTACAGGGTTTAAACCACGGAGCATGTACCCATGGAAATGAAGTTTAATGAATTTCTATGTACATTTTCGTAATAAAAACACACATAAGAAATGCGTTGAATACTTCGGTGAGGGAAAACATCGTGAGGAAACGTACCCGTTCCCCGAACAGGTAATAGTGCTTGTAAATGGCGACATGGCTTATCACCTGTCTCATTGAGTAATATCTGGTCAGCACGTAAGTTCGAGATGGCCATAGAATCACTACCTCCGCAATTGCGGACATGGTCTTTAAACCTCTGACTATCCCACAGGGGTTGTAAAAATGTATACTTACTGAAACTTCTTTTTTTTTACGACGATGTCTTTCCACAATGTGAACTTTGTTATTTCTCAAATTGGCGTTTTCATAATTCATTTCATACTCTTCAGTCAATTCAGTCGTAATGTTATTATAATATGTAGCATTCACATTAACTCTTCTTACAAAGAATATTTTGAAGCCCATCGCGGGTATATCTTTGGCTATGAACACTAGCTCCTTGGAAATGTTATGTAGTGACATCTTTTGGTGAGAATTGGAATTGTTGTGTCGTAAATTGATTATTTTTTTCGGAATATCCGTCAGTTGTACGTCGACTTTTTCACCTGAAAATAAAGTTATGTACATACATTCACGTCCTTTAATCCCTTTCGGGATAGACACGACCTCGGATATATAATACCTTCTAGGTTACTTTTTAGCATGAATTGGGGTTGTGATCTCATATGGAACGTTAGTGACAGGTGGCCAGCCTAGTACCCATTAGATTCATAAGATCCCTAGACCTTTAGTCGCCTAATATCGAACAGAGATATGTTAAGGTGGTTTGGGCACATGATCTTACAAAAGGAAGTTTTTTTTTTTTTTTATATTCTATTTAAAAGGAAGTTATAGAGCTAAAATGGAAGGTAGAGTTGGACGGGGTAGGCCGCGTTGAACTTATTCAGATCAAATTGGAGAAATTCTTCTCAAGGTGTACGTAGTGAAGAACAGTAGAGCGTGTATGAGAAGGTTAATGGGTGTGAGTGATGCAAGGAACATTTGTCACCCGTTCAAGGTGGCCTTATAGTCTCTGCCTATCCTGTTGGGGACGTAAATATATGTAATATTAATAATCCTTTATTGAAACTCCACAATACATTAAATGTCACAATAGTGCTGATGAATAATTAAACAATAAAAATTAAATAAGAAAAATGTTATACACGACTAAGTTATTATATTAAAATTAAATGTCAGTGTGTATGTAATATAAATATGTATTTACATATTGGTTTCAGTGATGTTCGACCATGGAGTATTGTTTGAGTGAAGTGGAAGGGAGGTTACGTAGGGGCCGGCCTAATAAGACATATAACAGTCAGATAGACGCTTTTTTGAAAAAAGGTGACGTTAGGTGTACCTATAACCGCCGAGTATATGAGGAGGTGTATGAGTGTCAATAAAGCGAAAGTGGTCTGTCAGTGGGACAAATGGGGATCCGTGATCTCTGCCTACCCCTCTACAGGAAATAAGGCGTGATGTGTATGTATGTATGTTTGTCATAAACTGTACTTACCACTAGGGTCATACACTTTGTACACAACATCTCTCACAGGAACTTTTAGTGGCGTAGTCACTGGCCACGATAAAGGATTGTATGTTATTATCTGAAACACACAAATACAAAATACATAAACATAGCATAAACATACGCTTCACGACTTGTGTATACACAATCCCTTTTTTATTGTGGTGTTGTAGTTAGACGCTTGAGTGCTTCGAAATTTTATTCATGTAGGTATGAGTAACTCAAAGCGTGTCACTAAAGACAGCACCCAACGTGATAGGTAGAACCGTATCACTTTATACAGACACTGGTTATTACCTATCCCTAGGGATATGCAGGTTTCTTCACGATGTAGTCGCTCATCGTGAGCGACTGTAAATTATGTACGTAAATCAACAACACATTTTCAGACTTAGATAAATACGATAATACAGAGAAATACGACGTAGCTCAGTTGTTTGGGGCTTGACTCTATATCAGTGGGTACGGGGTTCAAATCGCTGCTTTAAAACTAAACTGAAGAAACTCAAAAAACACTATTTTGCAAAAAACATTGTTTTATAATATAGTTGATATATTTTTGACCTTAAATTGCATATAATTTAAAAAAATGATTAAATATAAATACATTTTTTATCTTTTTATTAACGTAATATGTTTTATGTACTTATTTTTTAATGTCTTTGAGATAAAATGTTTTTCGAGTTTCTTCAGTTTAGTTTTAAAGCAGCGAAATATCACTTATATTTAACGGCAACAAGATAAATAGAAATTTCCAAGTCAGGCCATTAGACTGCACGAACATCTGCCCAGATAGAAAGAAATGCTTTTTATTCAATATAAGAATCATAAAATCACTTATTGAAAGTAAAAAAAAACATTTCCACAAGAAAAGTTGTCATTAAACTATTGGCATTTCGTAAAACAAAATCCTGCAGAGAAGAAATGCCAAGAAACTCTGCTTCCTCTTTTCCTGTAGAACGCAGTGTATCCTACAATTGTTGACCCCGACGTGGTAAAAACTCACATACATAATAAACCGTGGACGCTACACCGGGAAGAAAGACAGCTAGTTAGAAGACATACTTACTATAAAGACATCGTGGTTTTCCGACACCTCACACATAGATTCATTTAGTCTGCATCTGATTACATTCAACCATGTTGTGTAAGTTGACAGCATTTTGTTACTGAAAAAAGAAAATATTTAACACTTTTGTCAAAGAGCATGTATGAGAAGGTTAATGGGTGTGAGTGAAGCAAGAGAGATTTGTCATCCGTTCCAGGTGGCCTAATAGTCTCTGCCTATCCCCTTAGGGACGTAGAGGCGTGAATATGTAGGCAGGTTTCCTCACGACGTTTTTCCTCATCGTTAGCGACTGTAAATTATGTACGTTAATGAAAAATACATGATTAAATTTCATTCATTTATTTCACTTGATGACCTCCGTGGTGCGATCGGTTAACAACCTGGGGCCTTAGTCCAATAATGCATTTTAGGCACAATTAATTCAGTAGTGCTACAATCGTTCTTCAGTGGCAGTACTTTAAAACTATTGGTACTCCACTAACAACTTTACGCCACTGAAGCGCTATCAAACTGTCTGAACTACAAAAAAGCTACTCCACTAATCAATTGTGCCTTAATATCAGTTAAATCGCGTTATTATTAGTACTTCACTATTGTTTTGAAAGCTTGGTTTATGCTCAATCGTAAGCGAGTGTGCTGTTGAATTGCTACTGAAACACTACTGACGCGCTATTGAGTCACTATCGTATTACAACTGTGATAGATAAAACTTTTACAGCAGAAACGCAGTAGTAACGCAGTTCTATCGCCGTTATAGTTGATTAGTGGACTAAGGCCCCTGAACGCTACTCGTGAGGTCTCAATTCCCGGTGGAGGCAGAGTTAAGAACTACGCTTTTCTTTTGCTTTCCAGTCTGGTTGTTGATTATATATTAAGCTATATATAATACGTGTTTTTGCTGAATATACGTTGACTAGTACCCTTGCAGGGGCTTCCAGACCAAAAGTAGAATTTAAATAATAAGAGATTAAACAGTGTCACACAAATGTTTTGACTTTCAATGAGTGTACTGTGCTTGTACTTAAGTTGAATAAAAACATTTGGTTTGAGTTTAACACAAGTCTTAAATGAACTAAGGGGCTAGTTCAATTGGTATATTAATGTAAATATTACTTTACTTACTTAATATATTCCTTAGGTATTTCCAAGATAGATTCGATGGCATAATTCAACATTTTCATGGCATGATTTGTTAGGTTATCCGACGAATTTTCCATTATTACTTTAGTGCTTAATGCTTCACCTAAAAGTAAAACAAAATACATACATACATACGCTTCACGACTTGTGTATACACACTCCCTTTTTTATTATGGCGGCGTAGTCAGAGGCTTAAATACCCATCTCCGAAATTTCGAAGGCATGCTAGGTATGGGTCATTCGAAGCCCGCGTATCACAAGGTAGACCGCATCCAACGTGATAGGTAGTGAACCTTATCGCCGTATATAGGCACTGACTATTACTTATCCTGAGGGATAGGCAGGTTTCCTAACGAAGGTTTCCCTCACCGTTAGCGACTGTAAATTATGTACGTAAATGAAAAACACATTTGAATTTCATTCATTGGTACATGCCAGAGTCGGGATTCGAACCTAGGACCTTTCTCATACGAAGTCCGAGGTCTTACCCACTGGGCTACAGCCGCTAAAAAAATACATAAACAAAAATATAGTCTCTGGTAGTCTGGGACGTAAAAAGAATGCTAACTAGCTGCCGTTCATCCCGGCATATCCTAGTTAAGGGACTAGGGATAAATGGAATCTATTGGGCGATAGGCTAGCAACCTGTCACTAATGTTCCATATGACATCACAAAACCAATATTCATGCTAAAAAGTGACCTAGGAGATATTATACCTCCAAGGTTATTTCCAACCTGAATGGGATTAAAGGACGCGAATATATGTATAAAAGATTATATGTATGTATAATGAAGCCTGAACGCTAATCGTGAGGTCCCGGGTTCTATTCCCGGTGGAGGCAGAGTTAACAACTACGCTTTTCTTCTGCTTTCCAGTCTGGTCGTTGATTATATTTATCTATGTATAATAAGTATACATTTCTTAAATATACGTTGACTAGTACCCTTAACACAAGTCTTAAATGTACTTACCAAGGGGCTAGTTCAATTGGTGTAATAATGTCCAAATATTATTATATACTTACCCATGGCAGCTTCAAGATTGTTTATTAAATATTCCTTACGTTTCGTCCCATCAACGAATAAATGTAGTTGTTTTGCCATCTATGAAGCAAAAAAGGTACTTTTAACAAAAATACAAACGCGTTCAGGACCATTAACCCTTGCGGTTCAGAGGTTCAAGTTTCCATCTCCGCAATTGCGAAGGTAGTAATTCTATGGCCATCTCGAACTCACGTGTTGACCAAGTCAGTACTCAATGTGACAGGTGGTAAGCTATGTCGCCATTTACAAGCACTGACTATTACCTGTTCGGGGAACAGGTAGGTTTCCTCACGATGTAGTATTTGGTGCATTTCCTAAGTGTATTTTGATTACGAAAATGTACATAGAAATTCATTAAACTTCATTTCCATTGGTACATGCTCAAGCGGGATTTAAACCCTGTACCCACTGATACAGAGCCAAGCCCCAAACAACTGAGCTACGTCGAATTATACATACATACATATCACGCCTGATTCCCTGTAGAGAGGTAGGCAGAGATCACAAATCCCCATCTGTCCCACTGAGAAACCACTTTCGCTTCATTGACACTCATACACCTCCTCATACACACTCGGCGGTTGTAGGTACTTCGAACGTCACACTTTTTCAAACATATATTTTTTTCATATGAATATATGTGAGTGAAGTGGAAGGGCGGTTACGTAGGGGCCGGCCCAATAAGACATATGACAGTCAGATAGACGCCATAAGGTAAATATTACATAACTAGTGACCCGCTCCGGCTTTGCACGGGTATAAAATATATAGCCCACTCCACTATTTAATACATGTTATTATACATATAAACCTTCCTCTTGAATCACTCTATCTATTACAAAAAACCGCATCAAAATCCGTTGCGTAGTTTCAAAGATTTAAGCATACAAAGGAACAAAGGGACAAAGAAAGTGACTTTGTTTTATACTATGTAGTGATTACCTGTAAATATCCATTAGCTTCCCGTAACAGCAATTTCAGGTTGGGTTTCGAACTGAAATGCTCAATGAAATACTTGTGGTGACTATTCGAAGCGGGAAAGAAGTCTCCTACTTTGTAATCATAGGGATTTTCTCTGAAAAAAACATAACTATCAGTCATCTATGGTTCATCAATAAAGTCAGCAGCTCAGTGAAAGTTGAAAATATAAATAATTATTTTCGGCTAAATATTTTGTCAACTGTGATGCCAAATTGGCTAAATATGTTTGCTTTGGGATTGTATTTGGATCCTCAACTTGAACGAACCGAAAAACAAGGAAGAGAAGAATTGGAGCATCGATTTCGTTTTTCTTCGGTTGTAGCGACTGGCGGCGTTGCCGTA
The DNA here is from genome assembly GCA_030578115.1 of Leucoptera coffeella. Classification (NCBI taxonomy): domain Eukaryota; kingdom Metazoa; phylum Arthropoda; class Insecta; order Lepidoptera; family Lyonetiidae; genus Leucoptera; species Leucoptera coffeella. Next base: position 102,975 of record JAMBLF010001350.1, read on the forward strand.
ACCATGGCGATTGAATAACAAGAAGTTCAATCGCCGTGGCATCAGTGTTTGTACTTCAGCCGACACAACCTTAGTGGTGAATGCTTAATTAAGAATTAAAAAAAACCTAACTATTATTTTATGGTCTCTTTTAAGAATGTCGATTCTGCAGTTTTATGTTCAGGGGCCCAAATTTACTAATGCGTTTTAGCACGATCACTGACGCCGTTTGACCACCTCCGTGGCGCGATCGGTTAAGCACCTTAACGCTAATCGTGAGGTCC
>JAMBLF010001351.1:0-109558 GCA_030578115.1 Leucoptera coffeella
TAAGCAACGCAAGCGTGGAAAGTAATTGGATGGGTGACCATTTAAATTGTTCACGTGCTGTTGTTTTAGTGAGGGAACCTGGTTTGGTTATGTAAGAACTTAGTTAATCACCTATTACATTGGCTATTGATAATCAGGTAACGATTGGGTTTCGATTGACAAAAAAATGCAAAAAAACTTAGTTGCCACTCAACATCTGACTACCCCGAAAGGGATGTGGGATGTGACGTAGCTATATCAATCGGGGTCGGCGGCAGCGACGTAATGTGAGCACAGTATTTTGTACCTATTCAGGATTATAAAACTATAAACACTGCGCACTCGTAGATAGTCTTCAGATACTTTAGTAACTACGATTTAATTATACGAGGGGAGGTCAAAAAGTTCGCGGAATGGAGGGGTTGTAGGGGGTTTGTTTACTCGTCCAGGTAGTAACTATTTCAGCACCTCATTAAGAGTATATATACCAAGTTTGAACCAAATCGGGTGATTAACTTTTTAGTTGTCTGCCTGCAAACAAGTGAATCGGGAAGAAGTCAGCGAGTATGGAGAAAATTGAACACCGCGCCGTTATTAAGTTCCTCACCAAGCAAGGAAAATCCGCTCAGACGATTTTCCAAGAGCTGTTAGCAGTTTACGCGGACTCTGCCCCTGGTAAAACCATGGTTTACAAGTGGCATAAACCTTTCAAACAAGGAAGAGAGTCCATTGAAGATGACCCCCGCTCCGAACGACCAATTGAGGCCACCACACCGGAAATCATCGCAAAAGTCGAAAAACTTATATTGGAATATGCCTGGTTAAAGAAGAAGCAGCTTGCAGGAATGGTTGGAGTATCCGAAACAAGTATTTTAAATATCCTACGTCATCAACTTGGGATGACTAAGGTCAGTGCAAGATGGGTTCCAAGAATGCTCACGCCACTTCAAAAAAGCGAGCGTGTCGAGTTTTCTCACCAGTTTTTGGAGCTCTGTGGAGAGAATAAGGACCAAGTTATGGACCGGATTGTTACTGGTGATGAAACCTGGGTTCATCACTATGAACCTGAGTCGAAGCAAGAATCGATGCAGTGGCATAAAAAAGACACACCTCCTCCAAAGAAGTTTAAAGTGTCACAATCGGCTGGAAAGATCATGGCGACTGTCTTTTGGGATACAGAAGGTATTTTGCTGATCGATTATAAAGATCGTGGTGTGACTATAACGGGACAGCACTACGCTTCTTTATTAGATAGATTAAAAGAAGCTATCACGGAAAAAAGAAGAAGAAAGCTGTCAAAAGATGTGCTCCTTTTGCACGACAAAGCACCCGTCCACACGTGCCATGTTGCGACGGCTGCCATTCACCGATGCGGATTCTAACAATTAAACCACCCATCCTACAGTCCAGACTTAACCCCCAGCGATTATTATTTGTTTCAAAAATGAAAAAGGAGCTGCGTGGAAAAAAATTTGGCGACGATGAAGAAGTCAAGTCCACAATTTCGGTCTATTTTGATAGCCAAGACAAATCATTTTTTTTCGATGGTATTTATAAATTATTTTAGAGATCGGAAAAATGTATTAAGGTTAAGGGAGAATATATTGAAATGGAAAAATAGTTTCATGTATAATTTCAACCCCCTTCCCGCTCATTCCGCGAACTTATTGACCTCCCCTCGTATGCATTGAAATTGTCTTGTTGCTTGTTGTTTTGTCACGATGATGTGTCTTCTCGACATACTCAAAACACATACACCTGACCTCACAAAGCATACCTACCTATTTTATTATTTGTTAATTTGATATAGCAACAGTCTGGCGTATTTAAAATGAAAGTAGTAAGATGATTATTAGCTCTCGGAATCTGTAACTGTCAGCTATTCTTTTATGTTTAAATATGGTTTAGACCACGAACCTTTGTAATTGCTCTTTGGTATAGAAACTAGCACCAGATGTAAGTACCTCTGCGTCCAAATGCTGGAATGAAATACCTCCACCTATTCGCGACGTTGCTTCTAGGGGAGCTTTCTACCTTAGGTATAAGGCTTGTCTTCTCAAACAACAAAAATCCTTACCCTAACTCCTATCAATGTCTCACCTTGTCAGTGCAAATACCATAGTTATATATTTTTCTTTCTATATATGAGTTTGAATAAATGTGTATGTGTATGAAATATATTAATGTATGTTTATACGATGTTACTACTGTTTATAATGTATAGTTAGATTTTAGATACTTTTAGGCTTTTTAAAAAAGAAAATTAAACATTACCTGCAAGTAATGCCATTTAATACAAAAAAATAAGAGACATTAGTTAATCAATTTAACAACGAATCAAGGTACAAAGCTATGAAAGTACTCACGAAAACAGGTTCACACTCATTACACCACTTATGCACTTTCCCAATTACACTACTTGTAACCACAATTGAAATAGGGAGCACCGACGCGTATTCGAGCATAGCCTTCGCCCGCAAGACCCGTCCTAAGACTACCCCGATTCCCACTGAGCGCCCACTTTTATATTGTTTAGCCCACTCCTGACAGCCCCACTGCTAACTCGGCCTCCTGATCTCATGCGTCGTCCTCGACCGCATCAGATATGTCCGGCAGCCCATCAGCCGGAACCGGGACCAGCAAGACAGGCTCGCCGTCAGCCGCGGATGCGGCAGCAGGCCTTGGCCCCCCGTCGTCACTGGCAAAAGCCAGCGGTGAAGGAGGTAGATCATTGCTGGAGCCAGGATGGTCCGCAGTGTTTCCGGTATCGTCGGTCTCTAAGGATAAACACACTTTATGTGGTGGATGCAACGATAACCAATACGGCCTACACTTCCTCACAGCGCTTTCACGTTCTTTCATGGCCCCTTTCACCAGGTCCCTTGCATGTTTCGAAATAACATTTATCGTCACATAAGATCATCATACATCCTTCCTCATATATAAGTAACCAATCATACCTCCATGTGTGTATATGACCCCCCAGTTCGGTGGAGTACACGGTCGATAGTACCTCAACAGGACGGTACCCAGGACGATCACTCCGTGGTACCGCTCCTAGAAAGTTGCTATGACCATACACGCGAACCAAACAAACTTGGAGACGTCTCCCAACAAGAGGCATATGCGGAGTCCAATGGCGGTATTCCATTGGAGGCGACATAAGGGTGGAATGTACCCGATGGGTACACGCGACCTCTCGGTCTGCAACCGAGCCCTCATCAACAAAATATCAACCGGCCAGGCCTGAGCGTAACAAACAGGAGCATTCGAAACTCAGATTCAATTTGAACTGACGCATTACACACGCCTCCGGACACCACTCGCCTCGCCACGAGACTAAGTACTGGGCAGCAGCCTGCGTGGTTTTTCCGTATGAGCAGCCCAATAACTTCAACTCGTATCGGCCACCTGGAAGGACTTTCATGATCCTATATGGTCCACGCATACCGGAATCTAATTTACCAGTAGATTGCGAATTCTTTATTACAAATACCATATCATCGACTTTAAACTCTTTTGGTGGATTGCGTGTTCGGTTCACTCGACCATCCTGCGCCAACTGGTTCCTCCGTAGTAAGTCGATAGCTCTTTGTCGTTTAAGCTCCCTCCGGGCTTCGCGGTTGTTTTGCGAGCCTTCGATAGCAACGTCTCGGACTAAGCTCTGGATAACGGGAGTGGTTGCGTCTATTCCAATCAGCAAGTTCAATGCTGACACTTGGGTGGTCCTGTGCTTGGTGATATTAAGTGTCAATTGTAGTTTCCATAAGGCATCTGACCAACGTGTATGTTTTTGGGCTACTTCAACACGAATCATGTTCATAACGGTACGGGCATATCTTTCAGCCTGGCCGTTAGCGTTGTGCATTTCCGGTGTAATATGGTGAATCTCTGAACCTAATTCCTTAATGAAGTTAACAAATTGAACTGACTCGAACATTCTACCTTTATCGCAAACAAATAATTTTGGAACACCAAATAACGATACAGCATTTCTAGTTATACTCATTAACTCATCAGTATCTTGCCTATATATTGGGTAAAGCAAAACAAATTTGGAAAAGGCGTCAACAGCTATAAAAACGTATTTAAAACCGTTGGATTCCGGCAAAGGGCCCAACACGTCCATGTGAACTGTGGAGAAAGGAACTTCTGGTTTTTCCCACGAAGTGATTGGCTGTAATGGTGCCCTAGGCACACGTTTAAGTGACAGACAAGTAATGCAGTGGTCTATGTATTTTCTTATAAACTGTCTGATACTTGGGAACCAGAAATGGCGAAGTATAAGGTCCAGTGTTTTGTCAAACCCAATATGATCATGCTCATCATGAAATACTCTTAGAAGACTGAGACGATGACCCCTAGGTATGTAACAAAGCAATCTAGGCTCACCCCCAAATGGGGAATAACGATAATACAGCATGTTATTCCGATAGACATAGCGCTGCGGATCTAGGCTACCGTCGTTGAGACGTTGTATCATAAGTTGAGTGTCGCCATCTGCCGCCTGAGCTATCTGAGCCCAATTTCGTGGCCTGGTCACATTATTGACCCTAGCCACCGGGTTCCTGCTGAGATAGTCAGCGTGGGACATAAGAGTACCCTTGCGATACTCTATTTCGAAGGAAAAGTCCTGAAGGTAAATCCACCATCGAGCGACACGGGGTAAAATATCCTTTTTCTTTTCAGTTGCCTTAAGGGCATTGCAGTCTGTGACTATTTTAAATTTGACGCCTAAGAGATAATGCCTAAAGTGAGCTAAAGCTTTCACAACAGCCAATGTTTCCAACTCGTAAGAGTGATATTTTGACTCAGCTCCCTGTGTGGACCTACTGAAGTATTCTACAACTTTTTTGTTCGTCTCTTCATGGATCTGTATTAGGATAGCTCCGTAACCTATGCTACTCGCATCGGTATGTACCTCGGTAGGAAGTCGGGGGTCGAATATAGTTAAGATTGGTTCGTTGGTAAGACATGCTATTATGTATTGACGTGCTTTTTCCTGATCAATGCCCCACACAAAAGGTGTATCTTTTTTGGTTAATTGCGAGATGCAAAAGGTCTTGATTGAGTATCCTTCAATATATTTCCGAAAATAGCTAGCTAAGCCGAGAAGTTGTCTAACCTGCTTGATGTTCGCGGGTACTGGGGAGTCCTTAAGAGCTTGTACTTTACGAGGACTTGGTCTCACTTGACCGCCACTGACAATCCGGCCAAGATATTCAATTTCTGTAGTTAGAAAAGTACATTTTCGTAAATTAATTGAAAAACCAGATTCAGTCAAGGTGGTCAGAACTTCCCGTAGAAGAGCAATTCCTTCTTCTACCGTTTCACTCATCAACAAAACATCATCAATATACACGAGGACTCTCCCAGCATCAATAAAGCGGCGTAGTGTTTTATTTATGATCCCTTGGTACACGACCGGAGAATTACACAGACCAAAAGGCATCTTTAAGTACTCGTAATGCGATTCCGGTGTAACAAAAGCCGTTTTGTGTACGGATGCTGGATCAAGAGCAATTTGATGAAAGCCGGATGCCATATCCAGAGAAGAAAACCGCGTAATACGTCGATCGCCTAGCCGATCAATGTGGTCGTCAATCAGGGGAAGGGGGTAACGTTCTCTTACTGTGACGCGATTCAAGGCTCGGTAATCGACACACATACGGTCGGATCCGTCCTTCTTTTTAACGAGCAATATTGGGCTAGCGTACTCAGATTGTGATTCCCTGATGATGCCCTTCTCTAAAAGGTCATTGACAATTTCGCGAACCCGTAATTTTTCATCATGTGACAGCCTATACGGTCGGTACGTTATAGGTACCTCACTAGTAAGATTTATCTGCATGGTACCAGTGGTCACTGTTGATGTGGCAGTCCCAGTAATGAAGAAGCCAGCAAAATCTCCAACGACTTTGAGAAGCATGTCCCGTTCGTTACCCCGGAGGGGCGTGTTAATCTCGGAAATATTACACGTTTGAATAGTTAGAATTTTACGTTCGGGGCTATCTAGACGCATTAGGTATTGCTTGTCTTTTGTCCTGACGTAGGTTATCCCATCCCTATTTAGAATGTCGGTACCAATAATAATGGGGGTACTCATACAATTGGCTGGGACCACAACAAAATCGGCTTCGAGAGTTATGTACTCGAACTCGATGATGAGTGTCACAAGAGAGGTAGCCGCAACCTCACGTCCGCCCAGCCCCTTTAAAGTACAAAATGTGGGCTTTGGTTGGCGATTGAGTAACCGCACCACGTCCGAAGATACCAATGAAACGTTCAATGCACCGCTGTCGATTAAAATATCTACTGGAATGCCTTGCACAATAGCCGTCACGATATCGCTGTTGCCTCCTAACAAGCTTTGTTCGACGCATAAGTTGACATTACGCTCATTACGATTTTCCGAACGTTCCTTAGCAAAACACCTATCAATAGAGTGCCCTGGCTTTTTACAAAACGCACACGTGCTGCTTGAACCGGGTTCAATACGATGGTTCTTGTTCAAATGTCCAACCCCGCTGCCAACGGTAGACTTCGGTAGCAAGGCGCTGGCCTCACCGCCCTTATATGGACACGTGGCACTTTTATGGCCTTTTCTACCACATGAGTAACACCGAGCTATAGGTTGACCTATATTAGTACGTTTCATAGGCATCGCATTGTTTGGCTTTTGCGATTGCACCAACGGAGCCCTATCACGGTTAGGTTTTGAATAAATAGCCAAAAATGATACTATGCAGTCGGGCGTCAGATGTGCATTCGCAGCAGCCGCGCGAATTTGGGGGTCCCTTATACCTCGAATCACAATTAGCGTCGTTAGTTCATCACTGAGACCTCGCACTATTCGTAGCTTAAGCAAAGAACGACGAGCGTATTCTGCGTACGTGGGATACCTATCCGATGTTAGGCACATTGCGTCAAAAAGAATACCCGCGTAGTCTAGCGTCTTGGGACATAAGGCCCTGAACTCTTTTTTGAAGTTTGACCAACCCCTATCGGTCGTTACCCACTCATTTAGCCACGTTCGCGAGTCACCCTTAAGACAATTAGCGACGCGCGATAAGCATTCTTTATCATCCCATCGGTTAAGTAACTTGGCACGATCTACTTCTAAAAACCAATCCTCAATGTCATGAATAGCTGGATCAAAGTTTGACACGTAGTAGTTATTCGAACGTATGGGTACAGATTGTATTGCTTCAACTACGGCCTGAGTCACAGAGGTACTAATTGAATCGCATGGCGGCTCTGGGGTAACGGTCGTGGTCTTTTCGAGCTTATCTAAGCGATTTAAAATTTTATCAAGGGTCGAGTTAAGACTGACGGGAGGAGGTGGCGTATGAACTCTCCTATGTACGCGGTTGTTACTCGGTACTACACGGGAACGTGATCTACGAGTACCGTCAGTAACCCGATTCACACGTGATCGAGAACGAGATCGGTGACGCGATTCCGAACAGCGTCCGCGACGTCGCGAAATAGTCCTAGATCTAGACCGCGACACGTCTCGGATAGAATCTTGCGAACTGCTACTGCTCGACCTATCGCGTTGACGCCTACCATGACGTGATCTTCTAGGCATATTGACGCGAAAACAGTGGAAACGCAAAGGAATGCAGGTAGTAATGTGAATCTGCTTTCAAATGGAGTATTATTTTTTGTTCGTTTGAATTTATTTTTTTTTGCAGGTAGGTTGAGATTTCAATTAACTAATTAAGGCAATGCGAGAGCTGATATCCCACTTCTGAAGTTAGATTTTAGATACTTTTAGGCTTTTTAAAAAAGAAAATTAAACATTACCTGCAAGTAATGCCATTTAATACAAAAAAATAAGAGACATTAGTTAATCAATTTAACAACGAATCAAGGTACAAAGCTATGAAAGTACTCACGAAAACAGGTTCACACTCATTACACCACTTATGCACTTTCCCAATTACACTACTTGTAACCACAATTGAAATAGGGAGCACCGACGCGTATTCGAGCATAGCCTTCGCCCGCAAGACCCGTCCTAAGACTACCCCGATTCCCACTGAGCGCCCACTTTTATATTGTTTAGCCCACTCCTGACAGCCCCACTGCTAACTGTATATATAATATGTATGACTGTGTATGTGTGTGCCTATATCTATCTACATGTCTATAATATATATATATGTTCTTGTTTATGTTGCCCGAAGTATGATTATGAATTATAGTGTATTAATTTTATGTATGCGTATTATATACATACATACGCTTCACGATTTGTGTATACACACTCCTTTTTTTATTATGGCGGGGTAGTCTGAGGCTTGAATGCACATCTCCGAAATTTCGAAGGCATGTTAGGTATGGGTCATTCGAAGCACGCGTCTCACTAGATAGACAACACCCAACGTGATAGGTAGTGAACCGTATCGCCGTATATAGGCATTGACTATTACCTATCCTGAGGGATAGGCAGGTTTCCTCACGATGTTTTTCCTGACCGTTAGCGACTGTAAATTATATACGTAAATTAAAAACAAATATTTAAATTTCATTCATTGGTACATGCTAGAGTCGGGATTCGAACCTAGGACCTTTCTCATACGAAGTCCGAGTTCTTAGCCACTGGGCTACAGCCGAACTCGTATTATATCTGTATTTGTATATTATAAATTAGTTATTTTGTGTACGTTTGTTATTTATTATATTATGCAGCTTGTGACGGTTTCCGAATTGGGTGCTGCCGGAGGACCAGTGATTGCAGCCTAGCTGCATCACTGCATCAATGGTTTTTTACATACCTATGTTTTTTCCATGTTTGTGTTTTGTTAATGTAGTGAATAAAGTTTCTTTCTTTTTTTCTCTGTAGGTGTTAAAATTTGCAAACACACATCGTGTATTGATATACAATTTACTACTTACATAAGCTCCTGAAATAAGTATACTATAAATTTAGTTATAGTCTATAATGTATGTAAGTAATGGTTACTGCACTAAAATATTGTTTGTAATAATATGTACCTATTATTTAATTTTATAAATGCTCATATTAAGGTTACATTACACTTTGATCAGTGACTAGGTATGGACATCTACTGATTAGTGCAAATTATATCCTGTGTATGGAAATGAGTTCTATTTTTAGCGAGTAACCTCGTCCAGCGTTCCGTCACTGCCCCCTCACTCATCTAAAATAAGTTAAAATCAACGCTAATATAAGTCAATATCAAATCAGTATGATGAATTAGATTTAAATTTAATTAATAATGATTTAGATTTAATACTGGCCTTACAGAAAAAAATAAGATGACAAATTATCTGTACATATAGTTACAACTTGGTTACAACAGCATGATGTCCAGGCTTTAGACTGGCCTGCGCAATCTCCAGACTTAAATCCTATTGAGCATGCCTGGGATATGCTTCAGAGAATAGCTCTAAGAAATTTCCCAGAAGATATTGTCAGTGAAAACCATCTTTTCTTGCATCTTAGCAGGACTTGGGACAATATTCCACAACGGGATATTGACACCCTTGTTTTAAGCATGCCGAACCCCTGCAGATGTGTCAGGAATATCTTAGGAAGATCTACACATTACTGATTTTCAGTGGAACACGATTTTAGTAAAAAAAAGTAAATGTTATGTTGAAGTTTTAATGTTTTAAAAATAAAGTTTAGTTTGAAGTTTTATCAGAGTTTTTTCTCTTGTTCTAGATTTTTTTAAATTACAACTTTCACTAAAATATTTTCATTTAATCAGATAGGCTAATAATCAAGGTTTAATTTAATATACAGGCACAGATAATATAATACTACAGATACAGGTGCCTTAACTAAAAGGTAGTATAATTTTAGTTATTTAGGTTTGAGTTAAATATCCCTAGACCATGTTGATGTGTGTATGTTCTTACAGATACCTACCACCTTATTCCAAAACAAAGTCGATGTTTTGTTATAGAAACAAGTCCGTGTAAAACAATTGCAGCCCCTTGTTTATCTCTGGGATAAATACTTTTGAGGTTACCTTTCTGTTTTAGTAGTGGCCAAGTATGTTTTTATATCTAAAATAAGTTAAAATCAAAGCTAATATAAGTCAATATCAAATCAGTATGATGAATTAGATTTCTTGCAGATAAATTGTTGTTATTTCATTTGTAAATTCTTATGCATGAAGCATTTTTCTATAGATATCGATTCACAAAGCAATGCGGCGGGATAATAGGGGATATTTTATGTAATGTTATTTATGTTTGCGATATAAACAGGTTCCACACTACGATAGTTTAAAAAACACTGAAATAAATCACATCAAACTTGATATAACAAAATCATAACAAACTTTACTGTCATGGCGGATCGCATTACGTACGTTCCGCGTATCAATTTGTAAACGAAACAAACACTAATAAATTATAATCAGATTATTCAACAACTTATTATTTATTAATATATATTAAAAACATTGTAGTCATAAATATATAAAAGTAATCAATATTTAAATAATAAATCACTTGTGGTAAATAATTGTAATTTTATAGAAACAATAAGAAATAGTGTATTGGAACGTCCTTGAGTGAGTATCCTAACCCGACCTCCTGTAGGAGTCTGTGATCCTAGTAATGCGCTTGTATTTTCGTATGGTTTTGAGCTGAAAAAGAACTTCAAATATATAAATAAAATTCTTCGATTTATGCGTAAAGTTTGCCGAGGCAAACAATACCTACAGACTACTGAGCAAAATTTTGAGCAGCAGGATATGTATAATAATTATACATTTTTTTTGGTGCGACCTCCAACTCCGTTATGAGAGCCTAGTGACCGAATTCGGATTTCGATAGCAATTTGTCTCTAAAAAATTGCTCCGCGGTCTACCCTTCTTGAGAGAGATGAGTCTGAGTCGAAAAAAAATCAAAATCTAACCAACTGTCGTTCTTTCCGTATATCTGTCCGGTACCGGTATAACCTATTCTGCAGTTCGCCAATAACTCAAATTCAAGTTGCCAAAGAGCATCCCAAATGTATATTATGATTTCGACCATCACAAATGCATACGTTAAGTTCTCTGACTACCCTGAATTCGATCACGGTCGTAATGCATAATATATAGTTATTAATAATTATGTATATGTGTGTGTGTATATATAATATAGCATAAATAACCTATCTTGGGGTTCACTAATTGCTGCTTACCTACTGTGAAGAAAGCTGAAGTGATGTCAGAATGTATCATGTCTGTATATTCTGAACTTCTTCTCATAATATCCGAAACATCAAGCGGTAAATCAAAATTATTTACATTCATTATCATGATTTTTTTCATAGCATGTCTGACATAATATATATACCTGTCATAGGCATAAATGACGTAAGAATAAATTTATATCAAATATGGCGTCGCATCAAGTAAAATACTTTTTAAAATATACATGTTGAATAAATCAATTTTAGCAGTTCACTTCGAAAGAAAAAAATCGCTTGTAATATAATAAGCAATAACCTCAAACACCAAAGTGATTACACATTGTTTTCCAAATTTCACTCATTGAACTAAGAAATAACTGATCTCGTGTGATTATCTAGCGGTTTAGCTGTGATCAGCAACAAAATGGACGTGCTCCCCACGCTGGCATTCGCCAAATTCTGAACGCGATCTATTGAAACTAGCGACTCGCGGCGGACGCGTAAGCTGTCCATATAAAAATGTATGAAACAGATGGCGGCCCAAAATTGGGCGTTTTATACTTCCGAAAACTGCAGTATTATGAATAAAACAGGACCTAATATGTTTTTAGTCAAATTATTTAGTATTTAGAGAACCCATTATTGTATATTTTGATTTCAGATCTTACTCCGTGACAAAATAAACGAAAAAATACAAAACCCTGTTTGCGCCATTTTTCTGATTTTTTATCAACTTTATGCGTTTATATCTACGTAATTATTGATATTTAACTCTTGAAACTACTTCAGTCATCAATTTCAGTCTTTCATTATGCTATCTTGAAAGTATGATAGGTGTCAGTAAGTTGTAAATAGGTTTAAACTGAAAAATGAAAACACTCGTTTCGCTCATTTCCGCGAACAATACCCTTAACACAAGTCTTAAATGTACTTACCAAGAGGCTAGTTCAATTGGTGTAATAGTGTCCTAAATATTATTATTATTATACATTATTAATTTTATTTTATTAGTTATCAGCTTTTATATAATATTTCACATACTAGTCTGTGAAGTAAAAATAATATTAGGGTTGTGATGTTATATGGAACATTGGTGACAGATTGCTAGCCCATCGCCCAATAGATTCCATTTACCCCTAGTCCCTTAGTCGCCTCCTACGACATGTCGGGAAGAACGGCAGCTAGTTAGCATTCTTTATAAATCTTTTGTACACGTCCAAATTTACGGTAAGGCTAATGTATGTATGTAATAATAATTATTAACTTACCAATAGTGCCGATGAATATAGACTCTCTATTCGGTCGCAAATGATCTTCCTTTTCCACACTATCACCACACTCTTCCACACTATTCACTAACTCACTCGTATTCTTCACTTCTTCTTTACTTCTGTTTACTTCTTCGTTACTCTTTGTTTCTTCACTAGTTTCTTTAACACTATTAATCGTAGTATCTTTGTTAACATTGTCTAATTTATGATCTTCCTTTCTCGTTGTAAATATTGTCGAAGTTTCACTACATTCACCATTTCTAATTCTTTCTTCAAAACATTTAATGAAATCTCTTGAACCTCTCGATGAAATTGTAGGTCTATTAATCTCCTTAGGTTTATGTATTTTATAATCCTCTAAAGTATTAAGAATCTCCTTATCATAATCCACTAAATTATCTTCTACGTAACTCTTAACTTCTCTATTCTTCTCTTTACTTCTATTCTTCTCTATCCTAGGGTCACTCTTCTTCGTTTTCAGGATTTCTGTATCATAATCTATGTTTGCACTGTCTAATTCTTTTGATTCACTATTCTCCGTTACACTATCAGTAGTATTCTTATCGTCTAACTTAAGCGGTAAACTTCCATCCACTTCCATCAATTCTTCTTTCTTCTCTTGTGATACTTCACTTAAACTTCTATCTTCTATTGACACTTCTCCGTTTTTATTTCCTACTTCTATTTCTCCTTTGTTACTCTTACATAAGTCTTCTGTTCCCTTACTACCTAAGTCACTTTCTTTCTTATTTTTATCTATTGATTTAGTTTCTGTTTTTAATGAGTTTTCTTCAGTAATACTTGAGCCTAGCCTGTGAAATAATACACGATTTCGATCAATAATAATAGTAGAATAGGTATATATAACCTTCCTTCCCTTATTATATATAACCTTCTCATATTATATATAGGTATATATATATAATATGAGAAGGTTAATGGGTGTTAGTGAAGCAAGGGAGATCAATCTTTCCCTTGTGGACGTAGAGGCGTAAATATATAGTAAATCTAAAGAGATCTATTAAATACAGCTTTGAGTCACCATAATATATTGTATAACTATTGGTTTAGTGTGGTATTAATATCAGGAAAACAACGTTACATACCCTACACACACATGGAGTAATTAATAAGAGGAGTGGGCCTTACGCAATATTTGTATGGACTAGCGTGGCATTACGCGGGGTGAGACGAGGTACGCGGGGTGGAGGGAAGATATTACAGATATTACAACCAATTAAAACACGGCATTGGCCAATCAAATCAGGTAACTTCTTTCTACTACACATGTTTAGACTCCGCACCAATTAGAACACGCCATTTGGACTCCGCACCGCGTAACGGGGACCGCTCCTTACGCCGGGGCCTCTTTATATTTGGTTTGTGGAGTACACTCTAATTTTAATTCAAGTTTTGTATTCTCCATTGTTTCTAAGTTGTATCTTTTAATTGAGCTCTGTGTCCCGAGATACAGGTTCTACCTACTTCGGATCAGATTAACAATTAATTCTCTAACAACTTAATATGAAATAAAGATTAATATTAATATAGAATATTTGTGAGTTTACTAGCCTATCTCTCAAATTGAAATCTTTATTCTGTTGTCTCTAATGACAAAGTACAAATATAAGACTTTACTCGATCTTCAAACCATATCAGGTTATGAAAATTATGAACACTTTAATACACAAAATATAAGCTCTTTCAATATTTCTTTGTCTTTGAGTAATAAAATTAATATATGTTTATAAATTATAATGGGTTATGTTTAAACCCTTATCAAAAAAGTACAGTCCCAACCCAAACTTAACCTTTGCTATATTTTGGTGTGCGTTTAGCAAAATTTTCTAAATTTCATCCTCTTTGATGAGCTTTCAATTATTTTCCAAATATAATTTCGTTTATGCAAGATTAACGGGATTTACCGCGTGTATATGTATTACATTTAAAAGTAATACTTTGTTTACAAAATAAATGCAACGAATTAATTCTTTTGAAGTAGACTGAAGTGATGTGACATTGTCTAATATAATTATGTCTTAATTCTTTGTCTTTAAGTACTCAAATCATGTATGATAAATAATTAACGGTACTTATCGCGTAAGTTTATATATAATAAAATTACCTTTATTGACCCGACGTTTCGGCTACGTTGTAGTAGCCATGGTTACGTAGCCGAAACGTCGGGTCAATATAGGTAATTTTATTATATATAAACTTACGCGATAAGTCCCGTTAATTATTTATCATGAGTATAAATCGCGAATCAGTTAAAACTTCAAATCATGTATATTTATAAATTACAATTACCTTTCTATAACTTCCATTTCTTTGTGGCCTGTCTCCATTTTCTCATTTCCTGCTTCTTTATCTTTGGGACAATCTTCTTTATCTTTCACAATCTCATTTTCAAGTTTCTTTTCATCTTTTTTACTCTGCAAGCAAAATCACCACATAGTATAAAACAAAGTCGCTTTCTCTGTCCCTAAGTCCCTTTGTATGCTTAAATCTTTGAAACTACGCAACGGATTTTCATGCGGTTTTTTTAATAGATAGAGTGATTCAAGAGGAAGGTTTATATGTATAATAACATCCATTAAATAGTGGAGTAGGCTATATATTTTATACCCGTGCGAAGCCGGAGCGGGTCACTAGTAGAACACAATACATACATACGCTTCACGACTTGTGTATACACACTCCTTTTTTATTGGTAGTCAGAGGCTTGAGTGCCCATCTCCGAAATTTCAATGTTAGGTATGGGTCACTCAAAGCCCGCGTTTCACTAAATAGACAGCACCCAAAATGATAGATAGTGAACCGTATCGCCGTATAAAGGGCTTGGCTATTACATATCCCGAAGGATAGGCAGGTTTCCTCACGATGTTTTCCCTCACCGTCAGCGACTATAAATTTTGTACATAAATGAAAAACACATATTTAAATTTCTTTCTTTAATACATGCCAGAGCCGGAATTCGAACCTAGGACCGTTCTCAAAGAAGTCCGAGGTCTTACCCACTGGGCTACAACCGCATATATCACTACATAGTATAAAACAAAGTCGCTTTCTCTGTTCCTATGTCCCTTTGTATGCTTTACTTTGAAACTACGCAACGGATTTTCATGCGGTTTTTTTAATAAAGTGATTCAAGAGGAAGGTTTATATGTATAACAACATCCATTAAATAGTGGAGTAGGCTATATATTTTATACCCGTGCGAAGCCGGAGCGGGTCACTAGTAAATAATATATTAAACTTACCGCTACCAAAAGAAGTGTAGGTACAACATCCTCTTTCAACTTTGTCTTACGTCGATCACTGTAGTCATCGTCAGCGAAATGACCGCTACATATAAATGTATTACTGGTTACGTTGCCCTTGTATTTTATTGTTTGTTTCCACGTCCTACGGAGGATTGTGTCTGATGGGAACCTAGAATTTTATTTTACTAAGGTAAGCGAAATACATATATTAACACGAACCAAATATAAAGAGGACCCGGCGTAAGGAGCGGTCCCCGTTACACGGTGCGTAGTCCAAATGGCGTGTTTTAATTGGTGCAGAGTCTAAAAATGTGTAGTAGAAAGATAATACCTATGTTTTGTCTCACAAAATGCTGTGTTTTAATTGATTGTGATATCTCCTCTCCATCCCGCGTAATGCCACGCTAGTTTCTACATAAAACAAGGGTTAATGGTCGTGAATGTGTTTGTCTTTTGTGTCTATTTAGATTTGAACATACAGAGCAATATAATTATCATAATTTAGTTACAAAAACATGTAAAAATAACAACAATCATCATTCAAACTCTATCTATCCTGAAAAGGATTACAGGCGTAAAGTATTACTCACTTGAAATATTTGATAGATTTCTTAGTCGACTCCTTGTTTGGACAACTCTGAACGCAACATGTTTGCTTTTTCGTCTTCGCCATTATTACAAAATATTCTTCAACAAGTCATATCTGAAATGAAACAAAATTATTGTTAATAAAAAATTCAATGCAGCTTAATTGTTTGGGATTTGACTGTTTCAGTGGGTACAGGGTTCAAATCTCGCTTGAGCATGTACCAATGGAAATGAAGTTTAATGAATTTCTATGTACATTTTCATTATAAAAATACATTTACAAAATGCGTTGAATACTATGGTGAGGGAAAACATTGTGAGGAAACCTACCTGTTCGTCTAACAAGTAATAGTTAATTCTTGTAAATGGCGACACGGCTTGCCACCTGTCACATTGAGTACAGACTACCTGGTCGACACGTGGGTTTGAGGTGGCCATAGATTTACTACATTTGCAATTGCGGATTTGGAAACCTGAACCTCTGACTATCCCGCAAGGGTTAATGGTTGAGAATTTGTTTGATTTTTGTAAACAAAACAATACATTCATGAACATAACATACACTTTATGAGCACTAACCCATGAGGGGTAAACAGACTTGCGGTGCTTTAAGTTTTGAGGTAATGATATGATGGCCACCTTGAACCCACGTTTTACCCGGATAGTAAGTACTTAAGGTGATAACCCATAATAAAAACATTGACGAAAACGGTTACAATTTCTACATACATAAATAGACATCACACCTAATTCCCTGTAGACGGGTAAGCAGAGATCACAGAACCCCATCTGTTTCCTATCCTAACAAATAACTTTTGCATCATTGACACTCATACACCCAGCAGTTATAGTTACATCTAATGTCACCCTTTTTCAATATTGCGTCTATCTGACTGTCATATGTCTTATTCGGCCGGCGCCTATGTAACATTACATATTTCTAGAACATTTGAAATCACATTAAATATTATTGTTATATTCAAGACCTATACAAACAGAAGGTAATCTATGTTTGAAATATCAATACATACACACACATATTGACTGTAAGTCTCAAAAGGCGGGATAGAAATGTGAGGAAGTAAATACTGGTGTTTAACAGCTAACTATTAGTTGATTAAAACATTTATAAATGTACGTTTATATAAATAATTATCTCATAGGAAGGTGTGTAAATATAAATTTATGGCATTTTTATGGTATTTTCGGCCTTTTCAGCTTTAATATTTAGTCAAAATTTTGTTGGATAGATTTTATCTATTCTTGGTTACAATATCAACCTTATTACTACAGTAATAAGAATCATAATAGATTTTTGCATAAACATTGAATTAAAGCGTGCTTGCAAATCAATTAAATAGCTAATATATTTAACAACGAAGGCTAGCTTTGATGTTATATTGATAAATACACAATAAAAACATAGGAAATTGTGTTTATTTCGGTAAAAACAACAAGGTTAGGAATATTTGGGTTTTTCCTGTGAAAACCAGGTTTAGGAGGAGAAATTACCACAAATGCACAGACAAAGAGTAAAAGGTTATCAATTTACCTGAATTCATATGTTCTTTTACGATGTTTTACACAATATTTTTGTATTATTCCAAAAAAACAAACTGTATTGAAACATAAACTGCTCGTGTTTGACATTTGCAGTGACACTGTTCCGATCAACAAAACAAAGCCACTAGAGATCCCGCCACATAAGGAGGCAGTTGGAGGCGTCGCCACAGTCGCGTAATTCAGTGTTACCAGTAAACACGCCAAAACTAGCACTCACTGTGCCATACGGCTCGATACATTATAGGTTTCATTTGTAACGATCTTTGGTTGCAGAGCTATAAACTCAAATAAAACAAATTAATATATCAAAGTCAAAATATGTTTATTAAACTATTTCAAACATGATTAATAATTAACGGGACTTATCCTTCTTATTATATATTACATATATTATGTGTTCCTTCACTCTGTCCGCAATAGACCGTTTAGTGTGTTCGACGTAGGATTTCCCACAGCTGCAATCAATCTTATACACACCCTTATATCTTATATCATGAGTATAAATCGCGAATCTCTTAAAACTATTATTTCAAACATGGCACTGAGCATTGTCTTTACATATTTTTTACCGAGGTTAGATCAGCGGAGACCCTAGCTTGGAGAAGAACTAACAAGAAACTCCGGAAATCAATTTATTATAATCACCCTTAACAAACATAAAAATTACAAAGAGTGGGCAAAAAACACAACGCTGGTAATACTAAATTTACCTTTCATACAAAATAACACGCAATGGCGGTAACGTCAAATTTAGTTCCAAGTTTGGCTACTGCCACCGTATGTGGCGGGTACTCTATTAAGTGGAGAATTGAATGAAAGTAAAGGGGCTTTTGTGAGATTGGAACATGAAACTCTTATGGTAGTTATAAAATCATAAAAATATTGTGGCTCTTTTTTCTGAACACTTTACAAGATGATAATTTTATTAAATTTAATGTTATATTATTATTTTGTGCATGTATATACATATATTATCCATTATATATTATCCGTAACATTAGAAGAAATATTGTTATTTATTTATATACAATACAACAAGTAATTAAAACTATAAACCTAAAGTAGAAATAAAAATTAAATTACATAGAAAATATCTTTATAATCATCGCTGTCAGAGGGTGGTAGGGTTCCCAAGACACTGATAGCATTCCCCCTCTGAATAGCTATGCTAATTCTTTGAGAGAAAAATTATTATTTTTATTCATTTAATATTAAATTTCTAACGTAAATTTTATGGAATGAACGCAGGTATATACTAATTAATTTCTACTGTGTTACATTTTACATTACGCCCTAGGTTGTGAATGTAATAAAAAATCAAATTGATTGATTTGATGTTAAAAATTAGAGGTAGGAAGGGATAGTAGGACATAATATACTGATTAAATTGAACACAATTTACTTAAGGTGTGAGTGAGGGTGTATATGGCTTGCAAAATAGAAGATATGCACAATGTACATACATACATACATACACATCACTCCTGATTCCCTGTAGAGGGGTAGGCAGAGATCACGGATCCCCATTTGTCCCGATCCTGACAAACCACTTTCGCTTCATTGACATTCATATCCTCTAATACACTCTCGGTGGTTATAGGTACTCCTAACGTCACCTTTTTTCAATATAGCGTCTATCTGACTGTTATATGTCTTATTGGGCCAGCCCCTCCGTAACCACCCTTCCACTTCACTCATATATACATGTATTCCTTTTGTCAAACTGCTATCATTCATCCGCATAACATGTCCAAACCACCGAAGCATGCTCTTTTCAATCTTAGTCACTACATCTTCTTTCAAACCGCAACCTTCCCTTATCACACTATTTTTAATTCTATCATTCAATGTCACTCCTAACATACTTTTCAGTGACCGCATTTCGACGGCATAGATTATACTTCCATGCTTCTTTTGCCATACCCAACTTTCACTACCATAAGTCAATGTTGGAACCAGCACAGCCCTATGAATAGCCATACGCGCCTATTGAGAAATCAACTGGCTACCCATAACAATATACATGGCCCCATTGATATGCATATGCACAATGTATGTATTTGAATGAGGCAAAATGTATCAACTGCGATCAAGAGTTAGATAAATCATTTCTAGGGCGATGAGAAGTACAGATGAGAATATGTGCTTATTAATACCAGTTCCGATGTAACTACTAATTACCTCGCAGAAGTTAACAGTCGTTAAAGCCTGATACGAAATACTAGGAAACAGAATAGCTAGTTATTAATATAATTTTTATAAATATAATCTTGTAAATATTTCAAGATGTTTTCCCTAGTCGCTAACGGTGAGGGAAAACATCGTGAAGAAACCTGCCTATCCCTCAGGATAGGTAATAGTCAGTGCCTATATACCTACGGCGATACGGTTCACTACCTATCACGTTGGGTGCTGTCTATCTAGTGATACGCGGGCTTCGAATGACCCATACCTAACATGCCTTCGTAATTTCGGAGATGGGCATTCAAGTCTTTGACTACCCCGCCATAATAAAAAAGGGAGTGTGTATACACAAGTCGTGAAGCATATGTTTATTACATACATACAAATCATGCCTTACCTTGTTTTTATTTCAAGTACCTAAATGTGAATTAGTTTTTACAGATTCTCTTTACTATTTGGCGCGCTGCTGTGAGTTGTGGCCTAGACTATGAGTATCAATATATTGGAAACAAAGAAAATAAAAATAAAGTACATTTATAAATAAATAATTGTTAATACTTGAATTTTGTGCATAAACACAATTTTAACGTTTAATCGTGAGTTTAATAATGTATTGTAACCATCACAGGGTATATAATTGAAGACACGCTTCTACTTATCTCCAAAACCTTTTGTTGAGAGCTCAAAATGTCTTTGGATTCGGCATTTTTTGATGATTTAGAGGTTAGTTTTGTATTTGGTAATATTTTTAAATATTTTCATATAAATATGCGTTCTTCGTCTCAATAGACTATTCTGTTACATTTAACAGTTCCTACTACCCTTGTCGAATATTTGGCTTGTTGTATACACTTAGTTTTTTGCGATTTATGGTCGAATTAGTTAGCGTCCATAACTTTTGCCTATTCCTGATTATCACGATTTCTCGACATCTTATAGTTGACTGTGAGTCACTATTGGCGTTTTTAAGTAATATTAATAGACATTTAAATACACTTTCCCATTATTACTGTTAGAAGTACCTATAACCGCCGTGTTTGTATGAGGTACATACAAACACACTTCACACTTGATTTCCTGTAGAGGGGTAGGCAGAGATCACGGATCCCCATTTGTCCCGATCCTGACAAACCACTTTCGCTTCATTGACACTCGGACACCTCATACACACTCGGCAGTTATAAGTAGTTTTATTTGTATGAGGTGTACGGATGTTATTGAAATGTTCTTCAAGACCCGGATAAATATGGATCAGTGATCTCTATCTACTCCTCTTTAGGGAACTGGGTTTGAAGTGTATGTATGTGATTAGACAATTATAAGTCTACATCAAACATTACTGCGCCTTTACTCCACTAATGCATTTTAGGCACAATATAACTTCAGTAGCAATACAGTAATACGTTAGTGGCTGTAATTTGACACTTTTGGAGGCCTGAACGCTAATCATGAGGTCCGGGGTTCGATTCCCGGTGGAGGCAGAGTTAAGAACTACGCTTTTCTTCTGCTTCCCAGTCTGGTCGTTGATTACATATGCTATATATGTATTTATCTATATATAATATGTATACATTTCTTAAAATATACATTGACTGATACCCTTAACACAAGTCTTAAATGTACTTACCAAGGGACTAGTTTATTTGGTGTAATAATGTCCAAATATTATTATAATATTACAGATAAAGTCCGAACTGATATCGGACGAAAACAGCAATGCTGTAGAGGAGGTACAGCATAATGACAACACACTTATAGCCAAGGTGACAGACGATACAAGACCACAGACAATTGTCAGAGAATTCACTCAAGAGTCACTCACTGATTATGTGTACGTATTTTATGTAGTAGTAGATCTCCCAACAGGTAATAGTGAGTGCTTGTAAATGGCGACATGGTTTACTACCTGTCACGTTGAGTACTGAATATCTGGTTAATTCGACGTAGCTCAGTTGTTTGGGGCTTGCCTCTGTATCAGTGGGTACAGGGCTCAAATCCCGTTTGAGCATGTACCAATGGAAATGAAGCTTAATCAATTTCTATGTACATTTTCGTAATAAAAACACATTTACGGAATGCATCGAAATATACGGTGAGGGAAAACATTGTGAGGAAACCTACCTGTTCATCGAACAGGTAATAATAGTTTTAAGAGATTCGCGATTTATACTCATGATTAATAATAAAAAAGCAGTCTGCCCGTGACCATGGCTACTGCAACGTAGCCGAAACGTCGGGTTAATAACTAAAGGTAATTTTATTATATATAAACTTACGCGATAAGTCCCGTTAATTATTAATCATGAACAGGTAATAGTTAGTGCTTGTAAACGGCGACATGGCTTACCATCTGTCAATTTGCAATTGCGGAGATGGACACCTGATTATTGTAACTAACCTGCAAAGGGTTAATGGTCGTGAATGTGATTGTATTTAATTTTCTACCTCTCATGTTCGTTTCACTGACTTATCATCATATGTGTTTGAAGTAGTAGTCGGTAACTTAACAGTTTCAAATGACACTTGCATCTCTAACCTTACTAGATTAATATTCATGAAAGTTTAAGTCTATTTTATTTACTATGTGAGACCATATAGATATATTCAAAACAGACATTATCCGAAACGCCAGTCTTCCCGCGACCACGGCCTATGCCACTGGGTCAAAACGTAGGGACAAATGAACTTATTTATACTTGTATATTTATTAATTTTATTTTTCGTGATACAACCTGGTCTCACACATAATAAAATGAGTATAAATCGCGAGTGTTTAAAAGCAACTATTGCGTAAGTCTATTACAGCAACAATTTTCCTTTCCAGCAAAACGCCAGAGGGTTACCAATGTAACCGTTGTCAGCTCGTCTCTTTGGATGTGTTGTCAATAATACAACATTTACGTTCACATCTCTTAGGAGACCGTTACAGGTGTTCCGAATGCAAGAAAACATTCCATTCTAACAACCATTTAGTTCAACATAAGGAGAAACAACATCCCTACGGTGAATATACTTGTAAACGATGTAAATTAGCGTTTACAGACCGCTGTGATTGGCTCATACATCAATCTAACCACAAGTTTAAGACAAGGTTTGCCTGTGATGAATGTCCAATGAAATTTACAACTCGTTGTGTGTATAAACGTCATATTATTATACATTTTCCCAAGAAATATGACTGTGATATATGTGGGAGTAAATTCGCAGCTCCGTTTCTGTTGAGAAGACATCTGGTTAAGCATGGTGTAAAGAATCAATGTAAAGAATGCGGTAGTACTTTTACAACAAAACGCGAATTGAAATACCATATACTGTCTCACGCTGGTTTGAAGCTATTTCAGTGTTTATATTGCGGTAAGGCGTATCATAGGAAAAATGGTTTGCAAGGCCATGTAACCAAGCATGTAAGTAACGTTAAATTTCAGTGTTCGCTCTGCAATTCCGAGTTTAAAGAGCAGAAAATATTGAACGGCCATAGATGTAAAGCGCTACCCAAGTCAAAAGATTATGTGTGCGAAATATGCTCAAAGAAGTTAAGTACTAAAGTTTCGTTGAAACAACATATGTTATTGCATAGTGTAGATAAACCGTTTAAATGTGAAGTGTGTCCGCTTAGTTTTTCTTCAGTGTGTGCTTTGTTAACTCATGTAAGGTATAAACATTGTGAAGACAGGCCTTTCAAATGCCAGCTTTGTATGTGGACGTTCAAAATGAACTCTGGCTTGATAAGGCATATGAAAATGCATAGGAAGGCTAATGTCAAAGATGTGTAATGTGTATGGTAGTATTTTTATAAAGCTAAAATTGTGAGAAAACCTACCTGTTCCTCGAACAGGTAATAGTTAGTCCTTGTAAATGCACACATCCGTTACCACCTGTCACATTGATTTATGACTATCTGGTCAACACGTGGTTTCGAGGTGTCCACAGAATTACTACCTTCGCAATTGCGGAGATGGACACCTGAACCTCTGACTATCCCGCAAGGGTTAATGGTCGTGAACGTGTTTGTTTTGTTTTTGGTGCACGAAAACGGGACTTTATTATATTGTTTAATAATTAACATTATTATGACATCGCAACCTCCTAATATAAATGCTAAAAAGTGACCTAGGAGAGGAGTAGGTTTATATCTCTGAGGTTGTGTCCACCCCGAAACGGATTAATTGACGTGAATCTATATGTATGGATTGGGTAACAAAGGTTTAGAAAATAAAAGCAATATCAAATAATTCGCCACATTTTTATTTTTTCCAAAGTTTTTATTACATGAAACATAGATGGCACTGTAATTATAATTTGATTTTTATATTATATTATTCGCTCCTATTAGTAGCAGGGTGATGTTATGTAGCCTAAAGCCTTCCTCAATAAATGGTCTATCTAACACAAAAAGATTTTTTGAATTTGAACCAGTAATTCCTGAGATTAGCGCGTTCAAACAAACAAACAAACTCTTCAGCTTTATAATATTAGTATAGATAATAGTATATATATACAGGGTGGCGCATTCAAAACGGTCAGTATGGGAAAGTCTGAAACTATAAGAGATACGAAGATTTGCTCTTAGGAACCACGTCACCGATTTTGATAAAAATAAAAACTGCATTCATACTTTCTTTGAAAAAACAACTGTATCCAGTACCGGAATCGAACCCGGTTGCTTCGAAAAACTAAACTTGCCATATTCACTTTTTCTTTTTAAATATCGATTGTGTAGGTCTTAAGCTGTAAATGTCTCTATGAATCATGATGTCTAAAATGAATAAAATGCATTGTTTTGGCATACTTTAATTTATCATAGTAGGTGTACTAAGTGACCACGGTTGTTTTCAATACAATATTCAACACGTTTAGGTAACGATCTTACTGTTGAATTTTGTATTTTCATGTGGTGAATTTGCGTTAAATTTGACTCTATGTTACTTTTAGGTCTTCAACGGTGTCATAGCTTGTTTAGTTAAATTCATTCTTAACGTAACCCCACAAGAAATTTTCAAATATGGTTTAACACATCACTTTAAGTGGACTTTTCAATAGATTGTTAGTGTTTGATTACTGTAGATAACAAAACTTTCTAAACAAATTAATGCAATGCTAATGCCACATAATATGGCGTATGTAACAAGTAGAGAGGTACAAAACTACAAACAGCCATAGAGACAATTTTACATGTCTGAACTTTTTGAGTATTGTAACGGTGTATGTAAACTACTATGATGAACTAAAGTATGCCAAAACAATGTATTTTATTCATTTTGGACATCATGTTTCATAGAGACATTTACAGCTTAAGACCTACACAATCGATATTTAAAAAGAAAAAGTGAATATGGCAAGTTTAGTTTTTCGAAGCAACCGGGTTCGATTCCGGTACTGGATACAGTTGTTTTTTCAAAGAAAGTATGAATGCAGTTTTTATTTTTATCAAAATCGGTGACGTGGTTCCTAAGAGCAAATCTTCGTATCTCTTATAGTTTCAGACTTTCCCATACTGACCGTTTTGAATGCGCCACCCTGTATAGTATAGATAATAGAGCGACTGTTGATAATTGTTGATAATTCGGCGAAAAGGTAGGATGCCATTAAAATGACTGATATTTAGTACAAATTTAGTTACTTTAGATATTTTTAAGTTTTAATAATTTTGAGGACTAATAAATACATACTTATAAGGTTTTATTCACAACCTGTCACATTGAGTACTGACTGGTCAACACGTGGGTTCGAGGTGGCCATAGAATTTCTACCTTCGCAATTGCGGAGATGGACACCTGAACCTCAGACTAATAATAATAATGGTCGTGAAAATATGGTGTGAATATTAATTACATTTTTTGTGTTCTTGTTAATAATACATATTGTATTGTAAAGAAATAAACAAATTTAAATTGAAACCTGTGTATTATTATTTTATTTTATAAGAAAACTGAAGACACTATCCTTTTATAACAGTATACATATTTGTGTGAAACCTCTAGGGCCCAACTTCACTATTGCGTTGAGCACAACCGTAGTTCAACATCACTTCAGTTACAATGTGAACTTGGTAGTGTAACAGCAACAGGGAACAGGTTGGTTTCCTCACGATGTTTTCCCTCACCGTAATATTCGATGCATTACGTAAATGTATATTTTATCCTTTTTCACAAGTTCAGGTAGAATTTGAACCCTGTATCCACTGATACAGAGTCAAGCCCCAAACAACTGAGCTACGCTTGAATATTATAATGGCTGTAGGACCCACTGTGTCCGATAGGAAAAGAGGAAGCTTCTTACCTGGGCAGGTGTTCGTCCAGGCTAATTCTTCATAAATAAAAAGATATATTTAAAAAAAACGCATTTATTTTGTGAAATCTTACCAACTATTACATTAAATGTAATTTAAAACTCAAAATGATTGAATATTTAAAACTTATATTAAAATTCAGAAGACAAACAATTTTGAACCTTATACACATACATTCACGTCCTTTAATCCCTTTCGGGGTGGACAGAACCTTTGAGAAGATAATATCTCCTAGATCACTTTTTAGCATATTTATTAGGGTTGTGGTATCATATGGAACATTGGTGACAGGTTGCTAGCCCATCGTCCAATCGATTCTATTCTTGTTACAGATCAGAATACATTATAAGTTGAGAATGTAGTGACTGAGATTGAAAAGGGCATGCTTCAGTTTGGACATATGCGGATGAATGATAGCAGATTGACAAAAGGAATATATGTGAGTGAAGTGGAAGGGCGGTTACGTAGGGGCCGGCCCAATAAGACATTTGACAGTCAAAAAGACGATATATTGAAAAAGGGCGACATTAGAAGTACCTATAACCGCCGAGTGTATATGAGAAGATGTATGAGTGTCACTTATTTTATTCTCTTACTTATTTAGCTTTTAGTCCCGTGTTAGCTGGGACGTAAAAAGAATGCTAACTAGCTGCCGTTCTTCCCGACATGTAGAATACCACATTAGCTGTAAATAGAATCAATTAGGCGATAGGCTAGCAACCTGTCACCAATGTTCCATATAACATAATATTCGGGCTAAAGTGACCTTGGAGATATTAAACATACGCTTCACGACTTGTGTATACACACTCCCTTTTTTTATTATGGCGGGGTAGTCAGAGGCTTAAATGCCCATCTCCGAAATTTAAATGTTAGGTATGGGTTATTCGAAGCCCGCGTATCACTAGATAGACAGCACCCAACGTGATAGGTAGTGAACCGTATCGCCGTATATAGGCACTGACTTACCTATCCTGAGGGATAGGCAGGTTTCCTCACGATGTTTTCCCTCACCGTTAGCGACTGTAAATTATGTACGTAAATGAACTAGGAGATATTATACCGTAGTTCTGTCTCTTTTGATGGGGATTAAAGGACGTGAATATATATGAAGGGTTTAAATGAAAAACAGCCTTAGTCAATAATGTTGAATTTCCAGTATGGGCAAAAAACTGTTTTAATCATTTGTACTTATTTTATTAATATTAACGTTTTGCTTTTCATCTACTCCTATTTAGGATGTCAAATAATATTCAAGACAGTTCCAACATGGTAAAAACAAGTTTTTAGTATAAAAAGAGATATTTAGGTTATGATATAGGTTATTCTTCCAAGTGACCTAACAATCATTTTTATGGAATTACTCGTGACTTTATATGTTTTTCAATAGAGAGCATCTTGTAAGCAAAGTTTTCCTACATAGCTTGGTATACTCAGTTCAATTTTAGATTTTTTTGACAAAGGCTGTTTTTTATTTAAACCCTTCATATGTTCCTGTATAGGGTAGACAGTTATTAGGCTTCCTTACAAGCGGCCGGTTTTACTGTAGTTGAGCGACAGACTACCTCCTTGAGGTTTTTGATCGCGTCTTCATGGTTCTTCAAGTCGAATTTCTGTAAACGGTAGATAGATGTGAGACATACATAATAATATTTGGACATTATTACACCAATTGAACTAGCCCCTTGGTAAGTTCATTTAAGACATGTTAAGGGGACTAGTCAACGTACATTTAACTAATATATACTTTTTGTTCTTAACTCTGCCTCCAGCGGGAATCGAACCCGGGACCCCACGATTAGCGTTCAGATAGTCAACTCCATCACCGTTGTTATGACATGTACAATTACAAGTAGTACAAGTCCTTTAAGACCTAAGTAACTAATTGTGACAGGTTGCTAGCCCATCGCCCAACAGATTTCATTGACCCCTAGTCCCTTAGTCGCCTCCTACGACATACCGAGAAGAACGGCAGCTAGTTACATACATACACATCATGCCTGATTCCCTGTAGAGGGGTAGGTAGAGATCACGGATCCCCATTTGTCCCACTGACAGATTACTTTCGCTTCATTGATATTCATACATCTTCTCATACACTCTCAGCGGTTATTGCTACTTCTAACGTCACCCTTTTTGATATAAGCATATATCAAATCTCTCACAATACAAGCTCGTAATTATGTAGGTCACCCATCCACATACTGAGTATACCTAACGTTACTTAACATCGGTGATCGAACTAGAACCGATTTTAAACCTGTCTATTTTGGTTTTGATATAACAATTTTCCATTACGGAGTGGTCTATTGGACTATTGCCTATCAGGAGGAACAGGCAGGTTTCCTCACGATGTTTTCCCTCACCGTATTAAACTGCAAATGCTTACCTCGTTAATAACGATGGTGGGTACACTTGTCAAAGGCTTCTGAACCTGATCAGTCTGTAAGAAAAGATAATATAATAATAATATTTGGACATTATTACACCAATTGAACTAGCCCCTTGGTAAGTTCATTTAAGACTTGTGTTAAGGGTACTAGTCAAGGAATATTTAACAAATATATACATATTATACAGGGTGGCCATTCAAAACGGTCAGTATGGGAAAGTCTGAAACTATAAGAGATACGAAGATTTGTTCTTAGGAACTATGTCACCGATTTTGATAAAAAGAAAAACTGCATTCATACTTTCTATGAAAAAACAACTGTATCCAGTACGGGAATCGAACCCGGTTGCTTTGAAAAATTAATTGACCCTTTTCAATTTTTCTTTTTAAATATCGATTGTGTAGGTCTTAAGCTTTAAATGTCTCTATGAAACATGGTGTTGAAAATGAATATGTATATATGTTTTCCCTCACCTTATAATTCGATGCATTTCTAAAACGTATTTTTATTACGAAAATTAACATAGAAATTCATTAAACTCCATTTCCATTGGTACACGCTCAAGCGGCATTCGAACCCTGTACCCACTGATACAGAGTCAAACCCCACCTGAGCTACGTTTCCGACCCCCCAGCCCATTAAACCTCTTACCTTGTCTCCGTAAGAAGCGAGAAGGTTGTCGCCTTGGTTAGTAGTAGCACAGTTGTTGATTTTCGTAAATTCTGATTCCTTTTTGATTTGGGCTAGGCACTGTTGAAAATTTACATTTATTATTATTAATAATAACTAGCGGCCATCTCCGGCTTCGCACGGCTATAAAATACATAGCCTACTCCACTATTTAATGGATGTTAATATACATATAAACCTTCCTCTTGAATCACTCTATCTATTAAAGAAACCGCATCAAAATCCGTTGCGTAGTTTCAAAGATATAAGCATACAAAGGGACATAGGGACAGAGAAAGCGACTTTGTTTTATACTATGTAGTGTAATGTACATAGAAATTCATGAATCGTATGCGTATGTATGTATCAATTAGTGACAGGCTGTCAGTCCATCACCTAGACTCCACTGACCCCGCCTCATCAAAAGTACGCCACAAAACACGATCACTCGTGGCCCTCAGCCAACCACTACCAGCGACCTTTTTCAGGTCATCAGTCCATCTTTCATGTCCTTTAAGTTTTTAAAAAGAATGATAACTAGTTGCCGTTCTTCCCGGCATGTCATAGAAGGCGATTAAGGGTTAGCAACCTGAAGACTGGTTCCATATGGATATATGGAGTTTGTCTGATAAATGCAAAATATTATTAACTTTTTGCAAATTACATACATACATACACATCACGCCCGATTCCCTGTAGAGCGGTAGACAGAGATCACTGATCCCCATTTGTCCCACTGACAGACCACTTTCGCTACATTGGCACTCATACATCTCATACACACTCGGCAGTTATAGGTACTTCTAACGTCACCCTTTTTCAATATATAGTCTTATTGACTGTCAAATGTCTTATTGGGCCGGCCCCTACGTAACCGCCCTTCCACTTCACCCACATATATTCCTTTTGTCAATCTGCTATCATTAATCCGCATAACATGTCCAAACTGAAGCATGCCATTTTCAATCTTAGTCACTACATTCTCTACTTATAATAATGTATTCTTATCTGTAACTAAAATAGAATCTATTGGGCGATGGGTTAGCAACCTGTCACCAATGTTCTATATGATAACCAACCCTAATAAATCTGCTAAAAAGTGATTTTGGAGATATTATTGTCTCAAAGGTTCTGTCCACCCCGAAAGGGATTAAAGGACGTGAATGTATGTGTATAAGGCAGGCTGTCAGTCCATCACCAAGACTCCTCTGTACCCCTCTTACCTTGTCCAGACTCTTGTCAGGATTGGCCTGAGACATGAGACAGATGACCAACTCCATTTTGTCAGTGTCAGCGAGAGTCTTGTCCTTCAAGATGCAAGCTTGGATCTGTTACGAAAACAAAGTCAAAGGTTTTTATTCAACATAAGTACAAGTACAGTACATTCATTGAAAGTCAAAGTTGCCTGACACTGGTTGTACGTTGACTAATACATAAGCTATCTTACGCACTCTCTAATTATGAACATTTCGTCACATTAAGCCTAATATTTCAAACTCAAACACTTTTATTTAATCAGTAAGTTAATCAAATCCTTTCACGCCTTATATAGTCAAAGTCATAGTGTTTTTATTTAACATAAGTACGAGTACAGTACATTCATTGAAAGTCAAAGTTGCCTGACACTAGTTGTCTCTTAGCATTGAAATTCTACCGTTGGTTCGGAAGCCCTGGCTCGGAGAAGAACCAACAAGAAACTGCGGCTTTCAGGATTTTTTGCGCAGTACCAGTTACAAAAACAAATTATACAGAAACATAATTTGTAAAATAGGTTGTAAGAAGCGAGGGCGAGATAATAGTAATATTTAGAACACCGGTTGAACTAGCCCCTTGGTAAGTTCATTTACGACTTGTGTTAAGGGTACAAGTCAAAGTTTATTTAATAAATATAAATACTAAAAAGATAAATGCGTTCACGAATATTAACTCTTGCGGGATAGTCAGAGGTTCAGGTTTCCATCTCCGCAATTGCGAAGGTCGTAATTTTATGGACACCTTGAACCCACATGTTAACCAGATAGTCATTATTAATATGACAATAGTTTAATGTGACAGGTGGTAAGCCATGTCTTCAATATGAAAGCCATGTCGCCATTTTTAAGCACTGAATATTACCTGTTCGGGAACAGGTAGGTTTCCTCACGATGTTTTCCCTCACCGTATAACTCTATGCATTTCGTAATTCATATTATATTACGAAAACGTACATAGAAATTCATTAAACCTCATTTCCATTGGTACATGATTTGAACCCTGTACCCACTGATACAGAGCCAAGCTCCAAACTTATAATCCACTATATTCAACCTATATTCGAATGACCCATACCTAACATGCCTTCGATATTCCAGAGATGGACACTCAAGCCTCTGACTACCCCGCCATAATAAAAAAGGGAGTGTGTATACACAAGTCGTGAAGTGTATGTTTTTATGTTATGCTAACCTTTAGTCCCCTAGTCATCTCTTACGTACCTTGTTCCCGAGACATTCGGCAGGACCATGATGGCAGGTGAATTGCCATTTGTTATTCACTTTGTCGTGCTGCAAGAAAGAAAGATAGAAGCTACATACACATACGCTTCATATAGTACACTAGACATACATATATGTACGTTAATTAACATACATACATACACATTAACCGTAACCCCATTGAAGGTGTACAGAGCCGTGGAGATATAGTATACATATATTATAGGATATATATAAGGACGTAAAAGGATTATTTCGTTAGGAGATACATATATCTCCTAGGTCACTTTTAGCATGAATATTAAGGTTGTGATGTTACATGGAACATTGGTGACAGGTTGCAAGCCCATCACCCAATGAATTCAATGTACCCTTACTCCATTCTACGACATGCCGGGAAGAACGGCAGCTAGTTAGCATTCTTTTTACATCCCAGTTAGCACAGGACTATTTGTTTACGTCAAAGACAAAAGACAAACACGTTCACGACCATTAACCTTTGCATAATAGTCAGAGGTTCAGGTGTCCATCTCCGCAATTGCGAAGGTAGTCATTCTAAGGTCACCTCGAACCCACGTGCTGACCAAGTCAGTACTCAATGTGACAGGTCTTATTTTTTACTTCTATCATGATTTTATAGTTTTAAGAGATTCACGATTAATACTCATGATTAATAACTAACGCGACTTATCGCGTGTGTTTTTATATAATAAAGTTACCTTTATTAACCCGACGCTTCGACTACGTTGCAGCAGCCATGGTAAAAAACATACGCGATAAGTCCCGTTAGTTATTAATTATCATGATTTTTACTGCTCCTTGACCCATCCCCTATAGACCAAACCCCCCCTCTCACCGTGGACTTGCCGTAGGGCACCAGTTTGACCTTGACGGAGCCTTTAAAGGCCTTCCAGACGGGAGCCAGCTGCTGTGTGATAAACGCCTTGCTATCCGGACACAGGGACTCGTAATACACTGCCACTTTCACCTGGTAATGGAATAAAAAAGGATATAATAATAATATTTGGACATTATTTCACCAATTAAACTAGCCCCTTGGTAAGTACATTTAAGACTTGTGTTAAGGGTACTAGTCAACGTATATTTAACAAATATATACATTTTATACATAGATAAATACATATATAATCAACGACCAGACTGGAAAGCAGTAGAAAAGCGTAGTTCTTAACTCTGCCTCCACCGGGAATCGAACCCGAGACCTCACGATTAGCGTTCAGGCGTCTAACCGATCGTGCCACGGAGGTCGTCAAAATAATTATATAATATACTTTCATGTCCTTTAAGTTTTTAAAAACAATCCTAACTAGCTGCCGTTCTTCCCGGCATATCGTAAGAGGTAAAGGACTAGGGGCAATGGAATCTATCAGACGATAGGCTAGCAACCTGTCACCAATGTTATATATGAAGACTCTAATATACACATCACGCCTGATTCCCTGAGATCTTAGATCCCCATTTGTCCCACTCAATCAATCAGCCTATGTCAGTCCACTGCTGGACGTAGGCCTCCCCAAGGATACACAAAACACGATCACTCGTGGCGCTCAGCCAACCACTACCAGCGACCTTTTTCAGGTCATCGGTCCATCTAGCAGGGGGCGTCCTACACTACGTTCACCGAGACACGGTCGCCATTCGAGAACCGCTTTGTTAGATACAAGAATAAGGAACATGTACATATATTACATACATCACGAACCAAATATAAAGAGGACCCGGCGAAAGGCGCGGTCCCCGTTACGCGGTGCAGAGTCCAAATGGCGTGTTTTAATTGGTGCGGAGTCTCAAAATGTGCAGTAGAAAAAAGATACCCGATTTGATTGGCCGATGCCGTGTTTTCATTGGTTGTAATATCTCCCCTTCATCCCGCGTACCTCGTTTCACCCCGCGTAATGCCACGCTAGTTTCCATACAAATATTGCGTAAGGCCACTCCTCTTATTAATTACTCCATGACATACATATAATACAAACATATAAGTACATGTAATAAACTATTATGCACGCTTGTCTATTACATACATAAAAAGAAGCTTGGTAACAAGAAAACGAGTTCTTGCAAATCCTTTTAAACTTGGTTCACTTTTTAGCGTGTATTAGGGTTTTGATGTCATATGGAACATTGGTGACAGGTTACTAGCCCATAACTTAATAGATTGACACCTCCTCCCTTAGTCGCTGCCTACGATATGTCAGGAGGAACGGCAGCTAGTAAGCATTCGTTTTGTGTCAGTTTAGGACGGGATAATCATGTAATAATTCTATTACGTAGGGGCCGGCCTAATAAGACATATAACAGTCAGATAGACGCTATATTGGAAAAAAATGACGTTAGGTGTACCTATAACCGCCGAGAGTGTATGAGTGTCAATGAAGCGAAAGTGGTCTGTCAGTGGGACAAATGGGGCTCCGTGATCTCTGCGTACCCCTCTACAGGGAATCAGGCGTGATGTGTATGTATGTATGTAATAATTCTATGGCTCGAACCCACGTGTTGACCAGATAGTCAGTACTCAATGTGACAGGTGGTAAACCGTATCGCTGTTTCCAAGATCCTATTTACCCTACATAGATGCCCTTACCTTATGTTCATCGCTGGCTTTCTTGGTCTTATTGGCCGCTACACAGGCGAGGTACGCAAGGCATATAGTCAGAAACAGCTTCATTGTATCTGAAAATGTATGAAAAGAATTAAAAACCCAATTTCGCTTCTAAAGCTATACGAAATATTTTCAAAGAGGTAAGCCGTTTCACCTTTTATAAGCACTGATTATTACCTGTAATAGTTCGACGTAGCTCAGTTGTTTGGGGCTTGACTCTGTATCGAGGGTACAGGGTTCAAATCCCGCTTGAGCGTGTACCAATGGAAATGTAGTTTAATAAATTTCTATGTACATTTTCGTAATGAAAACACATTTACGAAATTCGCGAGGAAACCTACCTGTTCGTCGAACAGGTAATAGGCGGTGTAAATGGTGACATGGCTTACCACCTGTCACATTGAGTACTATCTGGTTAACACGTGGGTTCGAGGTGGCCATAGAATTACTACCTTCGCAATTGCGGAGATAGAAACCTGAACCTCTGACTACCCCGCAAGGGTTAATGGTTGTGAACCCGTTTGTTTTTGTTATAACATTTATTTCGCAATATCGAAGACAAACACGTGAATCTCTGATTACCTTGTAATATGATATGTTTTGCAAGATTGTAGCATTGAGATAAAATTTTATTACATTAATTAAGAAGCACGTGAATTAAGAAGGACGGAAAAAGGGACTAGGGGTAAAAAGAATCTCTTGGGCGATGGGCTAGCAACCTATCACCAATGTTCTATGTATATCACAACCCTAAAATTCATGCTTAAAAGTGACTTAGGAGATATCATATCTCCGAGGTTCAGTCCACACCGAAAGGGATTAAAGGTGAATGTATATGTATATGACTAGTACCTTGGAACGTATTATTTCGCAATATTAATGATTGCCTTGTAATATGATATGTTTTGCAAGATTGTAGCATTGAGATAAATATATCTTCACCATCGTAGAACAGAGACGGATCTTCATTTTCCTTACTTTACTAGTAACAACAATAACGTTCACGATCAGTAACCCTTG
This sequence comes from Leucoptera coffeella, assembly GCA_030578115.1. Taxonomy (NCBI): domain Eukaryota; kingdom Metazoa; phylum Arthropoda; class Insecta; order Lepidoptera; family Lyonetiidae; genus Leucoptera; species Leucoptera coffeella. The sequence goes on from JAMBLF010001351.1 coordinate 35,484, forward strand.
CGGGGTAGTCAGAGGTTCAAGTGTCCATCTCCGCAGTTGGGAAGGTAGTAATTCTATAGCCATCTTGAACCCACGAGATGACAAGTTAGTACTCAATGTGACAATTGGTAAACCATGTCAACATTTACAAATAAAATATTAATACTATTTGTATCAGTAATATTAGATGGAAATGAAATTTTATAATTTTCTATGAAAATTTTCGAAATAAAAATACATTTGCCAAATGCACCGCACTCTACGGTGAGGGAAAACATCATGAGGAAGCCTACCTGTTCGACGAACAGGCAATAAATAGTGCTTGCTAACCTGCCATATTGAGTACTATTTGATCAACCCATTGGTTCGAGGTGGCCATAGAATTACTACCTTCACATTACGCTTGAAACCTTTAACTCCGTTAGGGTTAATGGTCGTGACGCGTTTCTTTGTCACTACTCACCATAGTATAAAACAAAGTCGCTTTCTCTGTCCCTATGTCCCTTTGTATGCTTAAATCTTTGAAACTACGCAACGGATTTTGATGCGGTTTTTTTGTAATAGATAGAGTGATTCAAGAGGAAGGTTTATATGTATAATAACATCCATTAAATAGCCAGAAGTGCGAAGCCGGAGCGGGTCGCTAGTAGGCTTTTAAACGCGTGTGTCTTTCGTTTGTATGCTACTCTATAATGCACTATGGTCCCAAACCAGCACTTTGAACTGCGCATGACCGTGTATGTTCGCAATACCGGTTCTGTGAAGCGATGTCATGACAACCCGTTAAACAAGATTGCCTTGAATAGGTTGTGGCTACTAGAGTTAACCATATGTGATGTACTGGGTATAATACTAAAGTACTAGCGATCAGATAGACGCTATACTGAAAAAAGGCGACGTAAAGAGTACCAATAACCGCTGAGAGTGTATGAGAGGATGTATGAATGTCAATGTAGCGAAAGTGGTCTGTCAGTGGGACAAATAGGGATCCGTGATTTCTGCCTACCCCTCTACAGGGAATCAGGCGTGATGTCTATGTATGTATTATTTTTTTGACATTTTACAAGACACCGGGACTTATCGCGTATATTTTGTAAACAAAGTATTACCTTTGTTACCTGACGTTGCAATGGCCTTGGAAACGGGTCAACTAAACCGTTTTCTTGTTAAAATTAATAAAAAATTCAACTCAATAACATTATCTGTTGGATAGCTTAAAAGTATATTTCCATGCTTATAACTTGTATTCTATAAGTCGATTAATGTACAAAAACTTATACGTATAATATCCTAGAGACAGGTAACCATTTTTTCATTTCATTCCATTTCTCTCCAGCACTATCTCTTCACTGCCATTCATTCACTCCCACATACACAGTCGGCGGCTATTATAGCGATATAATAAAAATAATAAAAATCGTTTATTTACGGCCACAAAAATATACACAATACAAAACGTTTACAATAAATAACTTACAAACTAAGGGGTATAACTTGTGCATGTTATTGTCGCAGCAAACGGGTTCTAACACAGCTGGGTATGTTGCGTCTGGTGGCAAACGCAACGCTGGTTTTATGTCAGAACCACTGGACCATATAGATACCAGATCTTCGTTCTTATGGCATAGCGTAGGAGGTGACTAAGGAACTAAAGGTAAATGGAATATATTAGGCGATAGGTTAGCAACCTGTCACCAATGTTACATATGACATCACAACCCCCATATTCATGCTGAGAAGTGAGCTAGGAGATATATCTCAGAGGTTCTGTCCACTCCGAAAGGAATTAAAGAACGTGAATGTATACGTATATATATTAATGTCAGTTTTAAGGATAATTTTTAGATATTCAAATGGAATGTATGTTGTTCATTAATAAATAAATAAATAATTGTTTTTGTGTCTTGTATGAAGCCAACAATTCACTTACAATAAGGAACTATGCACTTTTTTGGAAGTATGAACTTTTTAGATGTATATCAGTAATAGTGTTAAGTTGCTAGCGAAATATTAAGTGACAATTTCGACATTATTAAAGCGAAATTTGACTCTTTTGCTGTCATAAATGCTGAAATTTGACACCTGGGTACCACACAACAAACTACACATTATTACTGAAGTGATATCGAACTGCGATTGTGCTAAAACGTATGAGTACACTTGAGCGCCTGAAGACATACATACACGACGATTTCCTACACAACGATAGAAAGAAAATACATACATACACATCACGCCTGATTCCCTATAGAGGGGTAGGAAGAGATTACGGATCCCCATTTCTCTCGATTTTACAAACCACTACCCCTTTATTCCCATCCATATTCCTCCTCATACACACTCGGCGGCTATAATAGCCAGATAGGTCCAGTGCAACCTTGCTATGATATGATTGACCCCAATCATTATATTGGATCGTTATTATTCAATAAAGATGATATACCTAATAGTTTTGAGCATATCCTGTTTCAATATTTCGTTTTATGAGGTCAATGCTTCGAATTCGACGTTGTTTGGGGCTTGACTCTGTATCGAGGGTACAGGGTTCAAATCCCGCTTGAGCATGTACCAATGGATATGAAGTTTAATGAATTTCTATGTACATTTTTGTGATAAAAACACATTTACGAAATGCATCGAATAACTATTACAGTGAAGAAAAACATCGTGAGGAAACCTTCCTGTTCCCCGAACAACTAATAGTAAAACAAAAAAACAAACGCATTCACGACCATTAACCCTTGCGGGGTAGTCAGAGGTTCAGGTGTCCATCTCCGCAATTGCGAAGGTAGTAATTCTATGGACACCTCGAACCCACGTATTAACCAGATAGTCAGTACTCAATGTGACAGGTGGTCAGCCATGTCGCCATTAACAAGCACTAACTATTACCTGTTCGACGAACAGGTAGGTTTCCTCACGATGTTTTCCCTCACCGTATAATTCAACGTATTTCGTAAATGTGTTTTTATTACGAAAATGTACATAGAAATTCATTAAACTTCATTTCCATTGGTACATGCTCAAACGGGATTTGAACCCTGTACCCACTGATACAGAGCCAAGCCCCAAACAACTGAGCTACGTCGAATTAGTCAGTGCTTGTAAATGGTGGCATGGCTTACCACCATTTACAACAGTCTGGTTATCTTTGTCAACACGTGGGTTCGAGGTGTCCATAAAATTACAACCTTCACAAAAGCGGAGATGGAAACCTGAACCTCTGACTACCCCGCAAAGGTTAATGGTCGTGAACGCGTTTATATTTTTTTGATTTTAAGCATGACCATTGCAACATGGCCGAAACGTCGGGTAACAAAGGTAATACTTTGTTTATATAATACTAGTGACCCGCTCCGGCTTCGCACGGGTATAAAATATATAGCCTACTCCACTATTTAATGGATGTTATTATTCATATAAACCTTCCTCTTGAATCACTCTATTAAAAAAAAACCGCATCAAAATCCGTTGCGTAGTTTCAAAGATTTAAGCATACAAAGGGACATAGGGACAAAGAAAGCGACTTTGTTTTATACTATGTAGTGATGCGCGATAACTCCTGTTTTCTTATAAAATGATAGGTAAGTTTCCTAACGATGTTTTCCCGTAGCGAATCCAACAGTCAGTGATTTAAAGGTCACCGATCCAGATAAAAATCTCACGTTGCTTAACATTAGTGGTTAGAACTGGTAGTGAAAACTGGGCTGCATGTGGTCATAACTGGCTCCTCAATTACCTAATACAGACTACTCAAGGGAATATAATCTACATACATAAATACATATACTCACACCTCTACGTCCCTACGGGGATATGCAGAGACTATTAGGCCACCTGGAACGGGTGACAAATCACTTGCTTCACTCACACCCATTAACCTTCTCATACACGCTCTTTTGTTCTTAAATAATAATCTGTTGTACTGTATTTTTATTCATACATACATACACACCACGCCTGATTCCCTGTAGATGGGTAGGCTGATATCACGAATCCCCATTTGTCCCAATCCTGACAGACCAAATTTCGCTTCATTGACACTCATACATCTTCTCATTCACACTCGGCGGTTATAGGTGCTCCTAACGTCACCCTTTTTCAATACAGCGTCTATCTGACTGTTATATGTCTTATTAGGTCGGCCCATACCTTCTGACGTTACAAGTACCTATAACCGCCAAGTGTGTTAGAGGTGTATGAGTGTCAATGAAGTGAAAGTAGTTTGCCAGGAGATATGTCCTCCGTAATGTCTGACCTCTATAGGGAATCGGGCGTGCTGTCAATCAATCAATCAGCCTATGTCAGTCCACTGCTGGACGTAGGCCTCCCCAAGGGTACAAAACACGATCACTCGTGGCCCTCAGCCAACCACTACCAGCGACCTTTTTCAGGCCATCGGTCCATCTAGCAGGAGGGCGTCCTACACTACATTTACCGAGACCAGGCGTGATAATAATATTTTAATAATAATAATATTTGCACATTATTACACCAATTGAACTAGCCCCTTGATGTACTACATGTACTTACATGTAAGACTTGTGTTAAGGATACTAGTCAACGTATATTTAAGAAATGTATACATATTATATATAGATAAATACATATATAGCATATATAATCAACGACCAGACTGGAAAGCAGAAGAAAAGCGTAGTTCTTTACTCTGCCTCTGGGAATCTTGGGACCTCACGATTAGCGTTCAGGTGTCTAACCGATCGCGCCACGGAGGTCGTCTGATGTGATGTGTATGTATGTAATAACAGTGTGATGACCCTTGGTTGATAGATAATATAATTGGTCGAGTCTTATTATAGTCGGGGTTATCAGTGTGTATGCACCTATATTATCTTGAATAAACAATGTTACCTAATCAAAATAATGGAGCGTGGTACGTGTAAATGTTGTTACTATCGGCTTTTCCTTACATATAATAATAATAGGGACCCTATTACACTAGTTCAACTAGCCCCATACACCTCTAACACACTCGGCGGTTATAGGTACTTCTAACGTCACCCCTATTCGATATAGCCTCTATCTCAAAAACTGATCTATCTATCTGGAATAATCGTTTGATTGATGGTTGGGCTGCTTAAATTGATTTTATGTTGAATAATGTCTGCAGAGTTTCTTGGCATTTCTTCTCTGCAGATTTTCCTTTACGAAATGCCAATAGTTTAATTTAATTTAATTTTTTTAAAGATTATCTAATTTTAAGAACAATTTTTCATGTGAAAATGTTTTTTTTTTACTTTCAATAAGTGATTTTATGATTCTTATATTGAATAAAAGCATTTATTTTCATTTATTAGTATTCTTTTGACATCTTAGACTGAAATATAAAACATTCAAAAGAACTAATAAATATTCTCCCGCGCAAACAAGCGGCGGCCATCATGGTTTTGTGTTTACTTATTTAATTGGGTGAGATTACGGAACGGCACCATTCAGCCATACAGCCAAGATCACACGGCCATGTGAAATGCTATTTCAACATAGCATTTAAAAAAGAAATGAATTGGCGGCTTAGCATTAGAAAGCTTAACCTGATTGTTTGTATTGTCTGGCTACATACACACTTGGTGCTTTAGAAACTATAAAACACGTCAGCAGACGTGGTTAGGTTTAATTTGGATATCTAGTACACGTATGTGAAATGCGGTAGGCCCATTTTGACATAAACTGACTATTGCCTATGGGTTAACCACCTGTCATATTGTACTGACTATATAATATATATGTATTCAATCAATCAATCAGCCTATGTCAGTCCACTGCTGGACGTAGGCCTCCCCAAGGTTACGCCACAAAACACGATCGCTTGTGGCCCTCAGCCAACAACTACCAGCGACCTTTTTCAGTTCACCGGTCTATCTAGCAGGGAGGCGTCCTACACTACGTTTACCGAGACGCGGTCGCCATTCGAGAACCGCTTTATTTCAGCGGTCGTCTATATGTATGTATTATGGTTCATAAATTTAGCATTTATATTGCGGAAATTTATATTTAATTTAGTAAATTGGAAGGGCAGTTACTTAGGAGCCGGTCAAATAAGACATATGACAGTCAGATAGATGCCGTATTGAAAAAGGGTGACGTAAGAAGTACCTATAACCGCCGAGTGTGTTAGAGGTGTATGAGTGTCAATGAAGTGGAAGTGGTCTGTCAGCGGGACAGATGGGGATCCGTGATCTATGCCTACCCCTCTACAGGGAATGTGTGTATAATATTACGGTTCGGTTCGTTACGGTGAGGAAAAACATCGTGAGGAAACCTACCTGTCCCTCGAACTGTTAAATAGCGGTGCTTGTAAATGGCGACATGGCTTACCACCTGTTACATAGAGTACTGACTTGGTCAACACATGGGTTCGAGGTGGCCATAGAATTATTACCTTCGCAATTGATGTGTTGTAAACCTGAACCTCAGACTGGTCGCTAAGCTTAATGGTCGTAAAGTGTATGTTTCTACTATCTTGGTCAGTAACCACTCATTACCTTTAACCTCAGAGAAAGTTTTAGATAAAAACAACGAGAAAGCAACTTTCATTACTACATGCATGTAATATACTTACATTCACGTCTATAGATCCCAAACGGGATAGGCAGAGACTATTAGGCCACCTGGAACGGGTGACAAATCCCTTGCTTGATTGAATTTGATTTTTCATCAATTGATGGACACTTAAACTTCCTACTACCTTAGGGTTTAATGTTCGTAAAAGTGTATGTTATGTCAGGTACAAAAAAATACATAATTATATTGCTTGTTAGGCGGGTGTACGCAGTGAAGAACGGAAGAGCATGTATGAGAAGGTTAATGGGTGTGAGTGAAGCAAAATAGATTTGTCACCTGTTCCAGGTGGCCTAATAGTCTCTGCCTATCCTGTTAGGGACGCAGATGCGTCAATTTGTTTGTATTTAAGTCGTTTGTTAGTGAAGAAAGAGTTTAATGCACCCATAAACCAGGTCCGCAATTGCGGAAACGGTCACACGATCCTCTGTCTAACCCACGAGCGATAACAGCCGTGATGTGTACGTAATTAGACACATAACTCAAAGTTAATTACCGGAACGCACATTATTTATGAGATGTATTGTCTAGAGTTTTTGACCTCAGAGAAGATGTAAACACATAAATACATATGTATAATCACTACATAGTATAAAACAAAGTCGCTTTCTCTGTCCCTATGTCCCTTTGCATGCTTAAATCTCTGAAACTACGCAACGGATTTTGATGCGGTTTTTTTAATAGATAGAGTGATTCAAGAGGATGGTTTATACGTATAATAACATCCATTAAATAGTGGAGTAGGCTATATATTTTATACCCGTGCGAAGCCGGAGCGGGTTGCTAGTACATACATATAAGCGATTATAACCCAGTGGGTAAGACCTCTGACTTCTTATGAGACAAGTCCTAGGTTCGAATCCCGGCTCTGGCCAACCAATGAATGAAATTTATATGTGTTTTGTCATTTACGTACATAATTTACAGTTGCTAATGGTGAGGGAAAACATCGTGAGGATAGCCAGTGCCTATATACGGCGATATGGTTCACTACCTATAACGTTGGGTGCTGTCTATCTAGTGAAACGCGGGTCTCGAGTGACCCATACCTAACATACCTTCGAAATTTCGGGAATGAGCACTCAAGCCTCTGACTAACCCGTCATAGTAAAAAGGGAGTGTGTATACACAAGTCGTGAAGCGTATGTATGTATTAGTTAGATCCCGGCCCAATAGGACACATGACAGTATAGACGCCACATTGAAAAAAGGTGATTTTAGATGTACTCGTAATCGCTGAGTGTGTGAATGTCAATGAAGCGAAAGTGGTCTGTCAGGATCGGGACAAATGGATCCGTGATCTCTGCCTACCCCGCTACAAGGAATCAGGCGTGATGTGTATGTGTATGTATGTATAACCCCAATATTCATGCTAATAAGTGACTTAGGAGATATTATGGTGTTAACCAGGTTCTGTCCACCTCGACAAAGGTTTTAGTACGTAAATGGATGTATTTGTACTAATAAAGTTACTTCTATAAGATTGTACATTAAGTTCTGTAAATTATTTTCGCTAAAGTTTAAAAATAATGGTGGTGGTAAATTAAAGTATCTAAGAATCTCTAGTAGTTAGTAGTGTTAATACAAATGTTATGAGCTATTACAGAACAAAGAAACAATGTTAAATAATTGAATTTGATGACATCTTTATCGATTTGACTGTATGTTAATAAGTTTTCCTTATAACTTATTACCACAATACCGTTCTTGAAATTTATTTTAATAGACGCAATATTATAACTGTTTCTAATATTTTCTATAATAATAAGTATGTAAGTACTATATAGTAATAAGTAGGTATTGCCTTGCTAGTAAATACCAGTAAATTATGTGGTATTAATAAGTAAACAAAGATTTTACTACAATATTTTCACAATTTCATATTTAGGTACCTTTTGTAAACTGGTCTTCGATACTCCAAGAAAAAAGGCAGCTATATAGGTTTCAAAGTAGCACGAAAATACAATAATAATTATCCTATTACAATTAAAACACTAAATATTTACTTACATTTTCACGATAAAATTTTCTATAAAACGGTCACTTTATTTTTATTTATCTCCTCACTCAACAGACGTGGATAACCGGACGCGTTCAGCCACAGACTGCCAAGGAGTATCAGTTTGAAAGCTTGTTTTTGTTGTAAGTTCTTTGTACCAAAAAGTAGGTATTGAAGCTAATTGTATGTGTATGTTACCGGAAAAGTATGTAACGCGCCATTGTATACAATTCCTAAGATGTATGTGATTCTTAAAACGCCCGGAAAGGTATGAATTTTATAATAAATATACTTATTATACAGTAATTGTTATTTCTGTGCCTAGGTATTTTTGCAATAACAAATCTAAAACATCTAAATACCTAACAATGGACTATTGTGAAGGGAATGTGTTTGTTTCTTTAATAACATACACATACTGACGGTCTTTAATCTCTTTCGGGGTGGACAGAACCTCTAAGATAACAAATACACATCATGTCCGTCTCATTATAAAGGGATAGGCAGAGATCACGGATCCCCTGACCTGATCCTGACAAACCACTTTCGCTTCATTGACACTCATACACCTCTAACACACTAGACGGTTATAGGTACTTCTAACGTCACCCTTTTGCAATATGGCGTCGACCTAACTGTTATATGTCTTATTAGGCCGGCCCCTACGTAACCGTCCTTCTACTTCACTCACATATATTCCTTTTGTCAATCTGCTATCATTCTTCCGCATAACATGTCCAAACTGAAGCATGCCCTTTTCAATCTTAGTCACTACATCTTCTTTTAAACCGCAACCTTCCCTTATCACACTATTTTTAATTCTATCTTTCAATTAACTATGTATGTGTGTAAATAGTCTAGGAATCCTACATATATCCTAGGAATTGTATACAATGACTTAAACCATGCATACATACGTAACATATGTATGTACATGGTATCTCTATTTATGTCAAACGTGATTTAGGGCTTAAATACGACCTATGAATAAGGTTTAAGCTCCAAGTTTCTATTTGAATTTTGCTAGTCTGGGACGTAAAAAGAATGCTAACTAGCTGCCGTTCTTCCCGGCATGTAGGAGGCGACTAAGGGACTAGGGGTAAATGGAATCTATAGTGTGATGGGTTTGCACTGACTATTACCTATCCCGAGAGGTAGGCAGGTTTCCTCACAATGTTTCCCTCACCGTTAGTAATAAATTGTGTACGTAAATGAAAACACATTTAAATTTCAATCATTGTACATGTCAGAGTCGGGATTTGAACCTAGGACCTTTCTCATAAGAAAGAGGTCTTTCCCACTGGGCTACAGCCGCTAACAGATTCAATTAACCCCTAATCACTTAGTTATCTCTCACACCAAGAAGAATATAAAATAATAATAATATGTTGACATTATTACACCACTTGAATTAGCCCCTTGTTAAGAAAATTTCAGACTAGTGTTAAGGGTAATAGTCAACGTATATTTAACAAATACATACTTATTATACATAGATAAATACATATATAGCATATATAATCAACGAGCAGACTGGAAAGCAGAAGTAAATAAAGCGTAGTTCTTAACTCTGCCTCTACTGGGAATCTTTGGGACCTCACGATTAGCGTTCCGGCGGCTAACCGATCGTGCCACGTTCGTCGAAAGAATGAATGGCAGCTAGTTAGCTTTATGTTTTCGTCTCTATTCGGTTGCTTATTTGTTCATAGCATTTTCCCACAACGTTACTCAATATGCAAGTAGGTAGGAGATTGCCTAATCAGACAATCATACCACAAAAAAGTTCACGGTTTAGACCTATGTCTTACGGGGTTATAATATAAGATATTAACATATCTTTGGAGCAAAGCGGTTCTCGAATGGCGACCGCGTCTCGGTAAACGTAGTGTAGGACGCCCCCTGCTAGATGGACCGATGACCTGAAGAAGGTCGCTGGTAGTGGTTGGCTGAGGGCCACGAGTGATCGTGTTGTGTACCCTTGGGGAGGCCTACGTCCGGCAGATGACTGACAAAGGCTGATTGAGTGATTGATTGACATTCCTTTAATCCCTTTAGGAGTGGACAGAACCTTGGAGACATAAAACATCTTGGTCACTTATTGGCATGTTTAGTGTTTTGATGTCATGTGAAATATTGGTGACAGGTTGCTAGCCGAATGCCAAATAGATTCTATTTAACCACAGTCTCTTGTCGCCTCGTACGACATGCCGGTAAGAACAGCAGCTAGTTAGCATTCTTTTTACGTCCCAGACTAGCACGGGACAACACTGATTAACATACCTTAGAGATTAAAAGTGTGTTTTTAAGGTGGTTTGGGCACATGGAGCGGAGGGGTTACAAAGGAATCTATAAAGCCAAAGTGGAAGGTAGAGTTGAACGGGGTAGAACTTATACAGATCAAATTGGAGATATTCTTCTCAAGGGTGTACGTAGTGTGAAGAACAGAAGAGCGTGTATGAGAAGGTTAATGAGTGGGAGTGAAGCAAGAGAGATTTATGTAGATCGTTGCCAGTGACGATATATAGTATTTGCCTATTCCGTTGGGGTAGTAGAAGTGTGAAATATTACATATATTTTTAAACTTTTTTCTATATCACCAAAATATACGATTGAAAGTCTTTGCCTATTATGTTAGGGACGTAGAGACATGAATATATGTATGTGATTCTGTTTTACATCTATATTTTGATAGCCATGTAAGAAACAGTCCTAATCTCTAACTAATTTCAATCTTATACCGTATCTAAATATAGAATCACGAACAGTAAGTTCTAATGTAATCATTCACAACAATTTTGACTTGAAAAGGATGTTTTCGGCATGCTATATAATACACAATGGTCAGACAAAGACAAACGCGTTCACGACTATTAACCCTTGCGGGGTAGTCTTGAGTTTCTCCGTAATTGCGAAGGTTGTAATGCTATGGCCACCTCGAACCCACGTATTGACCAGATAGTCAGTATTCAATGTGACAGGTGATAGGCCATGCCATTTACGAGCACTAACTATTGCCTGTTCGGGGAACAAGTGGGTTTTCTCAAGATGTTTTCCCTCACGATGTATTCGGTGCCTTTTACTAATGTGCATAGTTTAAATTCATTAAACTTCATTTCTATTGTTGGTACATGATCAGATGGGATTTATACAACGGTATTTTGACTGTGTTCTCTTTAGGCTAGTTAGTAGATTGAATTTAATAAAGAAGGTAATAGTAGTATGAGAAGGTTAATAGGTGTGAGTGAAGCAAGAGACTTGTCACCCGTTTCAGGTGGCCTAATAGACTCTGCCTATTCCTTAGGGACGTAGAAGAATATATGTATGTATTTATTTTATATATGTTATGTATGAAAAGTAGGTAAAAATACATTTGCGTAATGCACCAACTATGGTGAGGGATCTGTTCCCTGAACAGGTAATAGTCAGTGCTTGTAAATGGTATCACGGTTTGCATGTCACAATGAAAATTGACTATTTGTTTAACTCGTGGATTCGAGGTGGCCATAGATTTAAATAATAAAATTAAAGCTCTACGTTTGTCATCTTAGTTGAAACAATTTTGCCGTGACAATAACATATACATTCACGTCCTTTAATCACTTTGGGGGTGGACATAATTTTGGATACTATAATACCTCCTAGGTCACTTTCTAGCATATGTGATGTCCCATTAGACTTCATATACTTACCCCTAGTCTCTTATTCACCTTCTAACATGCCTTGAAGAACGGCAGCTAGTTAGCATTCTTTTTACGTCCCAGACTAGCACGGGACAATACTGTATTAAGTCTTTGTTAAAAGGCCTTGAACCGTGAAATTGTTTTAAACATAAAAGAGAAAGTTGTGGTAAGCCATGCCAATTACAAGCATTATTACCTTTACCGAGGATTAGGTAGTTTTCTCCCACCAAAACTAAACAGGTGGACACCCATCTAGTTTAAACTAGTGTTGCTTAACTTCGATGATCGCGCCAGGGGTCTTAGTCAAGTAATGCTTTTTTTCAACAGTTCAATATAAGATCACTATAGTGTAAAGTTGGTAGTGGATTAGTAAGTGACAAATTTCTCCATTTTAAAAGCAAAATTTGACAATTGTTGATTTGAATGGTGAAATTTGACACTTTTAGTCATCCACTACCAACTTCACACTATTACTGATCAGATATTGAACTCTAACTCTATAAGTGCGTCTCAGTAAACGTAACTTAGGACGCCCCCTGCTAGATGGACCGATGGCCTGAAAAAGATCGCTTGTAGTGGTGGGTTGAGGGCCACGAGTGATCGTGTTTTGTGTACCCTTGGGGAGGCCTACGTCCAGCAGTGGACTAACATAGGCTGATTGATTGATTGATATTGAACTGCGTTTGTGCTAAAACGCATTAGTGAACTTATTAGGCCCCTGAATTGGCGTGAACGCGGCTACGGTTGTTGTCCTAAATTTATTCAATAACAACGGAAGTATGTATTGTTGGTAATAAGCTTATTATATTGTATTGTTAACATAGATGATAGATAAGAGAAAATGGACTAATACTGAGTTTTGAATTTAGGACACTGTTACACCAATTGTAATCGTATACTGAGGCAGCACCTTTTCACTGCATCAATGGTTTTCATTCTTGATTTTATTGTTTATGTGTCTAATGTAATTTGAAGCAGTGAATAAAGTATTTTCTTTCTTTCTTTAATTGAACTGGCCCCTTGGTAAGTTCATTAAAGACTTGTGTTAAGGGTACTAGTCAACGTTTATTAAGAAATATCCACTTATTGTTGTACATATATAGTTTCATATAAGTAAGGACTTGGATAAATAAATTTATATACAGCACCAATGGAAATGTTTTGTTTTACTTCCTATGTACATTTTCGCAATGAAAACACATTTGATATACACCGAATTATATACTGAGGGGAAATATCGTCAGGAAAACTACGTATTCTTCGGAACAGGTTATAGTCATTATAGTCAGTGCCACATTGCCTTTACACACCACCTGTCATAGTTGACTATTGACACACATTACAGTGTTGACTATCATTACGTAGAGTGGCTTAGACCTTCATAATAGGCAAATTTTTCTCAATCTACTGACTATTTTAAAAGCTTAACAGGCGAGACGTTAATAATGTAAATATGTACATACACATCACGCCTGATTCCCTGTAGAGGGGTAGGCAGAGATCACGGATCCCCATTTGTCCCGATCCTGACAGACCACTTTCGCTTCATTGACACTCATACATACTAGGCGGTTATAGGTAGTCCTAACGTCACTCTTTTTCAATATAGCGTCTATCTGAATGTTATATGTCTTATTAGGCCGGCCCCTACGTAACCGCCCTTCCACTTCACCCACATATATTCCTTTTGCCAAACTACTATCATTCATCCGCATAACATGTTCAAAAAAGTAAATAAAACACATTTTAATTAATTATATTATTTATTAACTAAAATTATATTATAAATTAATACATAAACAAATCTATATAGATTATAAACTACCTATGTACAGTTAGCGCTAAAAGTGCAGTCCCAGTAACTGTTTATAAGGTTTACGTTTATAAGAACAAAAGAAAATATTTTACATTTTAAAAGTGGCGCCACTATGCATTGTCATGGCCACTATACGTTCGCGTGCTTCGAAATGAATAATTTTGTCTTTTCACTACATAGTATGAAACAAAGTCGCTTTCTTTGTCCCTATGTCCCTTTGTATGCTTATATCTTTGAAACTACGCAACGGATTTTGATGCGGTTTTTTTAAATAGATAGTGATTCAAGAGGAAGATTTATATGTATAATAACATGCATTAAATAGTGGAGTAGGCTATATATTTTATACCCGTGCAAAGCCGGAGCGGGTCACTAGTGTTCTTATAAACTTAAACTTTATAAAAAGTTACTGGGACTGCACTTTTAGCGTTAACTGGACGCTACCTAGTTAATTGGGGACTAAAATAGGAATTAACAAGATGTTTTTCTTCATTATGTCTTAAGAGACAATTATATAATAATTTCTTTATATATGCTAACTAGCTGCCGTTCTTTCCGGCATGTCGAAGAGGCTAAAGGACTAGGGGTCAATGGAATCTATTGGGCGATGGGCTAGCAACCTGACAATGATATATATACTATCACGACATACACAGTTTGCTATAACAGGATAGATTTAGTCTCTGAGGTTCTGTCCACCCCGAAAGGGATTAAAGGACGTGAATGTATATGTATTTTGTTATTTTCGACAGTCTATCTACCATTACTAATATACTAACAACCCCCGTGTTGACCAAATCGGTACTCAATGTGACAGGTGGTAAGCCATGTCGCCATTTACAAGCACTGATAAAACATTCAAGGAATAAAGGTATATTTACAAATGCTTGTAATTTTTAGTTCCGCACTAGCATTGTAGTCATAGGACGTAAGAAGAATGCTAACTAGCTGCCGTTCTTCCCGGCATGTTGTAGGAGGCGACTAAGGAACTGGGGTCAATGGAATCTATTGGGCGATGGGCTAGCAACCTGTCACCAATGTTCCATATGACATCACAACCCCAATATTCATCCGGGCCGGCCACGTCTGTCGTAGAACCGACGACCGCTGGAGTAAAGCGGTTCTCGAATGGCGGCCGCGTCTCGATAAACGTAGTGTAGGACGCCCCCCTGCTAGATGGACCGATGACCTGAAAAAGGTCGCTGGTAGTTGGCTGAGGGCCACGAGTGATCGTGTTTAGTACCCTTGGGGAGGCCTACGTCCAGCAGTGGACTAGTACAGGATGATTGATTGATTGACAACGGTAAAATATCAATGTAAGAGACAACCAGTGTCAGGCAAATTTTTGACTTTCAATGAATGTACTGTACATGTACTTATGTTGATAAATCATTTGACTTTGATTCCCGTTGGAGAAAAAGTTACGAACTACGTTTTTCTCGGAATATCAGCGTTGGCAGTGTGAATTTCACGCAATCAACATTAGCTGAGACAAATCCTATTCACACTTGCGCGGGGTTGCCATGTGCGCTTGGTTCCATTAATGTATATTATTATATAATTAATTCTTTTCTGTATTTGTGTATATGTATTACTGCGTCTAGTGTAAATATAAGGAATTTTATTTTTTTTCTTGCTCCGGGAAGAACGGCAGCTAGTTAGCATTCTTTTTACGTCCTAGACTAGCACGGGTACATATATTTATAGTTTGCATTGAGCTCCCTTGCGAGGTATATTAATAAATGGCGTAACGTGGGGACACAATTTTCTTCTCAGTTTAAAATCGACTAGGTCCAATATTTTCGTTGGTTTCTGAAAATAAAAATAAAAAATACATAAACAAATCATCAACAAAGGCAAAACATCGTGAGAAAACCCTATTCCCCGAACAGGTAATAGTTAGTGCTTGTAAATGGCGACATGGCTGACCACCTGTCACATTGAGTACTGACTATCTGGTCAACACGACGGTTCAAGGTGTCTATAGAATTACTACCTTCGCAATTGCGGAGACGGACACCTGAACCTCTGACTCAGCAAGGGTTAATGGTCGTGAACGCGTTTGTCATTTATGAACAGATCAAATTGGAGACATTTGTCTCAAAGTTGTACGTAGTGAAGAACAGAAGAGCATGTAAGAAGGTTAATGGGTGTGAGTGAAGCAAGAGATATGTCACCCGGCGATGGGCTAGCATCATACATACAAGGAAGAGATCGTAAATCCCCAATTGTCCCGCTGAGAGATCACTTTCGCTGCATTGACACTCGGCAGTTATAGGTATTTCCAACGTTTTCAATATGGCGTGATGGGGAGGTAACAGTGCTTGTAAATGGCGGCATGGCTTATTACCTGTCACATTGAGTACTGCCTTGGTCAACACGTGGGTTCGAGGTGGCCATAGAATTACTACCTTGGCAATTGCGGAGATGGACACCTGAACCTCTAATTCCGCAAGTGTTAATGGTCGTGAAAGCGTTTGTCTTTTTGTTGTTCTTGAAATTATAGAGGTTAATCGGATCTATTGGGCGACGGGCTAGCAAGTAGTTACAATATTTCATATTATAGTTTTAAGAGATTCGCGATTTATACTCATGCCCGTGACCAAGGCTGCTGCAACGTCGGGTTAATAATAAAGGTAACTTTATTATATAAAAACTCACGCGATAAGTCCCGTTAGTTATTAATCATATTTCATATTATTCTGAATCATCCTGTACTATTATACCTTACCATACTTATATTACACTTTATTATAAACTAGTGACCCGCTCCGGCTTCGCACGGATATAAAATATATAGCCTACTCCACTATATAATGGATGTTATTATACATATAAACCTTCCTCTTGAATCACTCTATCTATTAAAAAACCGCATCAAAATCCGTTGCGTAGTTGCAAAGATTTAAGCATACAAAGGGACATAGGGACAGAGAAAGCGACTTTGTTTTATACTATGTAGTGATGTATATATTACCTTCTCCATATCCCCGTTAAGGCAGTGTTCCTTAGAGTCCGCGGTGTTCCCGGCACCGCCCTCCGCCGTCGATACTATGTGTACTGACAACTTCTGTCTTTCGGTCGAATGAGGCGATATATGTTTCTGTTGGAACATAACAAAAACATATTATTATTTATTTACTTATGTATACATTTACAATCAATCAGCCTATGTCACTCCACTGCTGGACGTAGGCCTCCCCAAGGGTACAAAACACGATCACTCGTGGCCCTCAGCCAACTACCAGCGACCTTTTTCAGGTCATCGGTCCATCTAGCAGGGGGCGTCCTACATAAACACATGTATACATTATCGTAACCTTTAATAGTTTGCAAATACTCTAAATAAAATAATAACAAATTAAAATTAATACAACAAATTCTATAGATTTGTCTAATCATAATATAAAGTCTGTGACGTAAAAAGAATACTAACTAACTGTCATTTAGCATATCGTAGAAGGCAATATAAGTTCTAGGACCAATGGAATCTAATGGGTGATGGGATAGCAACCTGTCATCAAAGTTCCATATGACATCACTAACCCAATATTTATGTTAGTGACCTAGGAGATATTACAGTGTCTTAGAGAAACTGTCGACCCCGAAAGGGATTTAAGGACGAGAATGTGATATATAAATATACATTATAAGATTAATGGGTGTGAGTGAAGCAAGAGAGATTTGTCACCCGTTTCAGGTGGCCTAATAGTCTCTGCCTATCCCGTTGGGGACGTAGAGGCGTGAATATTTGTATGTACATTATCATAACCTTTACGGGTTGGTACCTAAGTATTAACAATAATATAATAATATTTGGGACATTACTACACCAATTGAACTAGCCCCTTGTACATTTAAGACTTGTGTTAAAGGTACTAGTTAACGTATATTTAAGAAATATACATATTATATATAGATAAAATACATATATAACATATTTAATCAATAACCAGACTAGAAAGTAGAAGAAAAGCGTAGTTCTTAACTCTGCCTCCACCGGGAATCAAACCTCACGATAAGCGTTCCGGCGGCTAACTGATCGCGCCACGGAGGTCGACAAAATAAAAAGAACTATTTTATCCTTACCTTGTAATAGTCCATGAGGTCTTGTTTGGAAATAGTCTTCAATTCTTCCGCTTCTGTATGGGGCCGATCGAAGTCGAAAACCTACAAAACATAACACTATATGTAATAGTAAGTAATTATATGGTACCGGCTGTAGCCCAGTGGGTAAGACCTGCGACTAAGGTACTATAGTCTATTCGCGTTAAGTAAATAGTGACGTCATGATATATAGACGTTAAACTGACCAATGAGACGTTAGTAAATGAGAAAACAATTCACATCGACCAATTGCAGACGACAGTTGTCACGTCTCATTGGTCAAATCGTCGGGACATGATGACATCACTATTTTCTTAATGCAAATGTACTATAGAGGTAAATAACAATCTATTGGGCGATGGGCTAGCAACCTGTTCTCAACGTGTCATTACATACTTACGATTCATAATCCTACGTATTATGTTTTTATTATATAAAATTTTCCATGATTGATAATAATAATTATTATTGTCGGTTTTAATTTTGTAAATATTATATTATTTGGTGAATTGCATTAATGTACGGAATCTGGATTAATTATTATTTGATATTGGATTGGGGTAACCTGTAAGAATATCAAATTCAATGTATGAAATAAATAAAATAAATTATGATACCGCAACCCTTAATATTCTTGCTAAAAAGAGACCCAGGAGATTTTATACCTCCGATGTACTGTCCAGTTCAAATATGATTAAAGGATGTAAAAATATATGTATCTAATGATTAATAATTAACGGGACTTTTCGCGTAACTTTATATATAATAAAATTACCTTTTATTAACCCGACGTTTCGGCTACGTTGCAGTAGCCATGGTCACGGGCAGACTGACGATTTATGTTTTTTTTTATATAAAAACTTACGCGATAAGTCCCGTTAATTATTAATCATGAGTATAAATCGCGAATCTCTTAAAACTATATATGTATGTAAGTGACAAAATACAAATATTTGGCCACTCCTAGTCCATCAGTCACCGTGTGCTCACCTGCGACGTGATCTCTCCCCATATTTGTGAGGCCTTGGCGTTGAGGCGCTTCGGCTTCTCCAGTTTTTGGGCTATTAGAGCCGAGCGGTGACTATTGTACTCCTCGTCCGACATTTTCTCCAAATAGTCCTGAAAAGAAGTTTTATGTCATAAGATGATTCATATTTATTTTGTGAAAACACGGATAAATTAGACAATGGTGATCAACTATCGGACCGCGTCTCGGTAAACGTAGTGTAGGACGCCCCCTGCTAGATGGACCGATGACCTGAAAAAGGTCGCTGGTAGTTGGCTGAGGGCCACGAGGGATCGTGTTGTGTACCCTTGGGGAGGCCTACGTCCAGCAGTGGACTGACATAGGCTGATTGATGATCAACTATTACAAAAGCGATTCGCTTCCGGCACTTCGCTCGGCTCGTGCGTTGTTTATCATATACTAACCTAAGCAAAGAATCACATACAAATATAACATATTCTATAGAATAGACGCCTTAGTCCACTAATGCGTTTTAACTCAAACACAGTTCAATATCAGATCAGTAATAGTGTGAAGTTGGTAGTGGATTAGCAAACGTAAAATACACCATTCATGACACCTTAAAAATGACGAAATTTGTCACTTTTCTATTCCACTACCAACTTCACACTATTACTGACGTGATATCGAACTGTTATTTCGCAAAAAAGCACTAATAATCTTGGTTTCCAAGTTATAATCAGTACTTATAACAGTAACAATAAAATACACATGATCAATAACTAACGGGACTTATCGCGTATGTTTTTATATAATAAAGTTACCTTTATTAACCCGACGTTTCGGCTACGTTGCCGCAGCCATGGTCACGGGCAGACTACTGATTTTATTATACAAAAACTTACTTAATAAGTCCCGTTAGTTATTAATCAAGAGTACCAATCGCGAATCTCTTAAAACTATAAAAACACACTACCCTCACCGAGAATCGAACCCATTTACCTGCATAGAGTCCAGAAACGCCTCGATCCTTGCGTCTAAAAAGGCTGGGTGTTTATCACCTTGAACGAGCACTCTTAAGCCTTGTACACCGTTAACTCTGCGTACCCCGCTAAACACTATGTACCCTAGTTGCTCCTGAAAGCGTGAATATATAGTTAGTTACAATAATAATGTTTGGACTTTACACCAATTGAACTAGCCCCTTGGTAAGTTCGTTTAAGACTTGTTGAGGGTACTAGTCAACGTATGTTTAAGAAATGTATACATATTATATATAGATAAATACATATATAGCATATATATAATCAACGACCAGATTGGAAAGCAGAAGAAAAGCGTAGTTCTCAACTCTGCCTCCACCGGGAATCTTTGGGACTTCACGATTAGCGTTCAGAAGGTTAACCAATCACGTCACAAATGTCTAAATGTCTAAATGTATTACAATTCTGAGTATTTTAACTGTTCTTTATACAGGGAAAAGTACTTTATTACCTTAGACGACCTCCGTGGCGCGATCGGTTAGACACCTGAACGCTACTCGTGAGGTCCCAAAGATTCCCAGAGGCAGAGTTAAGAACTACGCTTTTCTTCTGCCTTCCAGTCTGGTCGTTGATTATATTTATCTATATATAATATGTATTCATTTCTTAAATATACGTTGATTAAATCTTAACACAAGTCTTAAATGGACTTAAAAAGGGCTAGTTCAATTGGTGTAATAATGTCCAAATATTATTATTATTATTACTTAATGTGTTTTTTTTTCTTTATTAAGCCATTCACCACTAAGGTTATGTCGGCTTAAGTACAAACACTGATGCCACGGCGTTTGAACTTCTTGTTATTCCGTCGCCATGGTTACACCAACGCCGCCAGCCGCTACAACCGAAGAAATACGAAGTCGAAGCTGCAATTCTTCTCTTAATTGTTCTTCGGTTCGTTCCAGTTGAGGATCCAAATATAATCCCAAAGCGAACATACTTAGCCAGTTTGGCATCACAACTGACTAAATATTCAGCCGAAAATAATTATTTGTATTTTCAACTTTCACTGAGCTGCTGACTTTGTTGACGCACCATAGACGACTGAATATATAGTTAGTTAATATAGACAAATAGACAGACGCGTTCACGACCATTAACCCTTGAGAGAGGTTCAGGTGTCCATCTCCGCAATTGCGAAGGTAATAATTCTATGGACACCTCGAACCCTCACACCCCCACACTCCCGACCTGTCAGTACTCAATGTGACAAGTGGTAAGCCATGTCGCCATTTACAAGCTCTGACTATTACCTGTTCGGGAACAGGTAGGTTTCCTCACGATGTTTTCCTCACCGTTAGCGACTGTAAATTATGTACGTAAATGAAAAACACATATTTAAATTTCATTCATTGGTACATGCCAGAGTCGGGATTCGAACCTAGGACCTTTCTCATACGAAGTCCGAGGTCTTACCCACTGGGCTACAGCCGCTATAAATGTATCTACAATTATTATATATACCTATATTATACATAGCTTCCTTACCTTAGTCCTCAACGTATTGAAACACGGCTCCGATATGATATGCGTAAGTAAATCCAACTTCACATTCGGCGCCGAACTGGCTAAGTTGACGCAAGCACACGAAGAGCGATGAACGGCGTTCTCACCCTCTTTCAAATACCAGGAACCTTAGAAAGAAAGAAAGATCTTTCTTACTACATACATAAAGCAATCAGCCTATACTAGTCACTAGATAGTATAAAACAAAGTCGCTTTCTTTGTCATTGGTACATGAAATTAAAATGTGTTTTTCATTTACGTACATAATTTACAGTCGCTAACGGTGAGGGAAAACATCGTGAGGAAACCTGCCTATCCCTCAGGATAGGTAATAGTGCCTATATACGGCGATACGGTTCACTACCTATCACGTTAGGTGCTGTCTATCTAGTGATACGTGGGCTTCGAATGACCTATACCTAACATGCCTTCGAAATTTCGGAGATAGGCATTCAAGCCTCTGACTACCCCGCCATAATAAAAAAGGGAGTGTGTATACACAAGTCGTGAAGCGAATGTTTATCTTTCTTCCTACATACATTAATCAATCAATCAGTCTATACTAGTCACTACATAGTATAAAACAAAGTCGCTTTCTCTGTCCCTATGTCCCGTTGTATGCTTAAATCTTTGAAACTACGCAACGGATTTTGATGCGGTTTTTTAATAGATAGAGTGATTCAAGAGGAAGGTTTATATGTATAATAACATCCATTAAATAGTGGAGTAGGCTATATATTTTATACCCGTGCGAAGCCGGAGCGGGTTACTAGTTAAAAATAAAATTGTGTGTAATTTTATGTGTTGTGTATTATGTAATCCAATTATTCATGGTTAATAATTAACGGGACTTATCGCGTAAGTTTTCATATAATAAAGAAACTTTATGATCGCGTAAGTTTTTATATCATAAAGTTTCTTTATTATATGAAAACTTACTCGATAAGTCCCGTTAATTATTAACCATGAGTATAAATCGCGAATCTCTTAATGTCTGTATGTTGAATATTGTATGTAATTGATGTGGATGTCTCAATAAAGATATTATTATTACTAGTCCACTGCTGGACATAGGTTTTTCCAAGGGTACGCTAAACACGATCATTCGTGGCCCTCATCCAGCCACTACCAGCGACCTTCTTGAGGTCATCGGTCCATCTAGCAGGGGGGCGTCCTACTCTATGTTTACCGAGACGCGGCTGCCATTTGAGAACCGATTTGCTCCAACAGCCGCCGAGTGTGTTAGAGGTGTATGAGTGTCAATGAAGCGAAAGTGGTTTGCCCCCTGAACAGATGGGGACCCGTGATCTCTGCCTACCCCTCTACAGGTAATCAGGCGTGATGTGTATTTATATATACCTTTCTCCAAATCGATTTCTCTGTACAACAATAGTTGTTGAGGTTGCAATGGCGTTGCGTCTTTAGGTATTCTGAAAAAGAATAAAAAATTATATTTAGGACACTATTACACCAATTGAACTAGCCCCTTGGCAAGTGCATTTAAGACTTGTGTTAATACGGTTCACTACCTATCACGTTGGGTGCTGTCTTTAGTGAAACGCGGACTTCGAATGACCCATACCTAATTTGAAATTTCGGAGATGGGCATTCAAGCCAGACTACTCCACCATAATAAAAAAGGGAGTGTGTATACACAAGTTGTGAAGTGTATGTGTGTATGTATGTACGTACCTCTTCTCGACAATGTCGCCGATGGCATTCGCCCTATCTCGGGTCATGTTTCCAAACACCATGGCTTCGACGTGCAGTTTCCTTATAAAACTTTGAATGAATTGTTTCAAGCTATCCACTGTCACTTCTGTAAGGGAAAAGGGTATTCATAGTAATTATAATATTATATAATAATACTAGTGACCCGCTCCGGCTTCACACGGGTATAAAATATATAGCCTACTCCACTATTCGATGGATATTATTATACATATAAACCTTTCTCTTGAATCACTCTATCTATTAAAAAAAAACGCATCAAAATCCGTTGCGTAGTTTCAAAGATTTAAGCGTACAAAGGGACATAAGGACAGAGAAAGCGACTTTGTTTTATACTATGTAGTGATTACCAGTGCCTGTATACGGCGATACGATTCACTACCTATCACGTCCGGTGCTGTCTATCTAGTGAAACTTGGCTTCGAGTGACGAAATTTCGAAGATGGGTACTCAAGCCTCTGACTACTCAATAAAAAAGGGAGTGTGTATACACAAGTTGTGAAGCGTAACTATTACCGTACGTGCCGTCATTTCAAGCATTTTTATTGCGAAAATGTACATAATAATAATATTTGGTACACTATTACACCAATTGAACTAGACCCTTGTTAAGTATGTTTAAGACTTGTGTTAAGGGTACTTGTCAACGTATATTTCACAAATAACCTTCATTATTCATGAAAGCAGAATTAATTCGGTAAGTATGAGGTCCCTCAGGAAAATGTGTAATGTAAGATTGTGTGATAGGGTACGGAATAGTGTGATTCGTAAACGTTTGGTTTGAAAGAAGATGTAGTGACGAAAATAGAGAAAGGTATGTTAAGGTTTGGGCACATGGAGCGGATGGATGAAAGGAATATATAAAGTCAAAATGGAAGTTAGACTTAAACGGGGTAGGCCGCGTAGAACTTATACAGATCAAATTGGAGACATTCTCAAGGCGGATGTACGTAGTGAAGAACAGAAGAGCATGTATGTGAAGGCTAATAATAATAATAATATTTGGACATTATTACACCAATTGAACTAGCCCCTCGGTAAGTACATTTAAGACTTGTGTTAAGGGTACTAATCAACGTATATTTAAGAAATGTATACATATTATATATAGATAAATACATATATAGCATATATAATCAACGACCAGACTGGAAAGCAGAAGAAAAGCGTAGTTCTTAACTCTGCCTCCACCGGGAATCGAACCCAAGACCCCACGAATAGCGTTCAGGTGTCTAACCGATCGCGCCACGGAGGTCGTCACGGCTAATGGGTGTAAGTGAAGCAATCGATTTGTCACGTTCCAGGTGGCTTAATAGTCACTGCCTATATATATATATTTTTTTTTTTTCTCCGTCTACCTCCAACATTATCGGAGAAGTTGTGTACCTGCTACTACTCTTTCAGACTGTCTCACTTGTATGCCTCTCGTACTTTCATGCTTCACACTGTTGCCTATCCCGTTGAAGCCGTATAGTCATAACAGGCGGAGGATTGGCGTTGTGGGCTTTGGCCTGCAACATATGCTGAGCCTGGGCCCTTTCACAGTGACAGTGCAGTATCTTGTCTATTGTAATAAATGTAATTGTAAATGTTTTTTGTACCTGTGCTGTTTTTTGTGAATAAAATGTTTTTCTATTCTATTCTATAACTGCATATACTAACCCTGAGCGGCGTCCAGCAGCTGTCCCTTGGTCCAGGCCAGCTCAGCGAGACACAGTGCCTGGTGGTAGACTGCGTGCTGGTAAGGCTGCTCCGCTTCGAAATTCCTGCAACGGGCACAAGGGGGTTAGTGGCGCCATCTACATATTATAGTTTTAAGAGATTCGCGATTTACACTCATGATTAATGACTAACTTCGAAACTTGAAATATTTATTTTGATATCTAGCCTTAACAAACACTCTATTAGGATTAGTACCATTACATACCATTTAAGTGACATTATAAATAGGTTTGCAATATTAAGTGACTGATATAAAAAACCATACAAATCCAAGGATTGAAGCATCTATAACCGCCGCGTGTATATGAGTGTCTACGAAGGGAAAGTAGTTAGTCCGTGATCTGCCTACTCTTCTATATGGAAACAAGCGTATTATGTATTTGTGTATGTTCCTAGGATTCTAATATTCAAATCATTGTACGTCATTTAAAAAATGACTATGACTATAACTATCACTTACCTTATAGACCTCAGGTGTAGTTCCTTCATGATCTCGAACCTTTTGGGGTCCACTTTCAAATTGACCAGTTGGTCCACTATTTTCTCCAGTAAGACCCCTTGCTTATCATCGTAACCGTCGACAGCTATCTGTTAGGGAAAGGCAGGGTGTTTAATAATACATACATACATATACATCACACCTGATTCCCTGTAAAGGCAGAGATCACAGATCCCCATTTGTCCCGATCCTGACAGACAACCTTCGTTGCGCCACGGAAGTCGTCAAAATAATACATATACATTTCGAGGTTGAACACATGCATATACATTCACATATATTTATATAAATTCTTATTAGAACCTATGTTTTAATCATCGGGGATGTACTAACGAAAGAACAAATAAAGAAAGTTTTCCCATTTACGTACACGTCTCTTCCTAATCTAGGACGTAAAAAGAATGCTAACTATAATTGCTGCCATTCTCCCCAGTAAGTCGTAGGAGGCGACTAAGAGTAAATCTAATCTATTGGGCGATAGGCTAGCAACCTGTCACCGATGTTCCATTATGACATCGCAATCCCAATTTTCAAGTGACTTAAGAGATACTATATCTCCGAGGTTCCGTTAACCCCGAAAGGGATTAAAGGACGTAAATGTATATATATGTACAGTCAGCGCTAAAAGTGCAGTCCCAGTCACTTTTTATAAGGTATACGTTTATAAGAACAAAAGACAATATTTGACATTTTAAAACTGGCGCCACTATGCATTGTCATGTCATACGTTCGCGTGCTTCGTAATGAAAAATATTGTCTTTTCTTCTCATAAACTTAAACCTTATAACAAGTTACTGGGACTGCACTTTAAGCGTTGACTGTACATAGATACACGTACACGAAAGGCACATACTTAGCTACATTCACTCACCGTAATCCCGTATTTCCCATTCGCCAGATTCCAATGGAGACCCGCTAACTCAGCGGCGTAGGCAGTGGTCTGAAGTACATCTTTAATCAGCATCGCGTATAAGGCTGTTTGGGCCACATTCTTCGGCTCCGAATAGGCTAGGGGACTGGAAAGATTGGTAGATAGTTAGTTTAATAAAAATACATTTACGAAATGCGTCGAATACTACGTTAATACTAGCGATTCCAAAAAAATCACTATTTAAGACAGTAAAATATCATATTTCGAATTGAAAATGGCGAAATATGTCACTTTTGCTAATCCACGAACAATTTCAAACTGTTACTGACGTAATATTAAAGATAGTACTTCAATAACATATACTACGGTGTGGGAAAACATCGTGAGGAAACTTACCCGTTCCTCGAATAGGTAATAGTGCTTGTAAATGGCAACATGGCTTGCCACCTGAAATATTGAGTGGGTTCGAGGTGGCCATAGAATTACTACCTTCGCAATTGCAAATGGACACCTGAACCTCTGACTATCCCGCAAGGGTTAATGGTCGTGAACGCGTTTGTTTTTTTAGTTAGTTTATACATACATACGCTTCACGACTTGTGTATACACACTCCTTTTTTATTATGGCGGGGTAGTCAGAGACTTGAAAGCCCATCTCCGAAATTTCGAAGGCATGTTAGGTATGAGCAATTCGAAGCCCGCGACACTAGATAGACAGCACCCAACGTGATAGGTAGTGAACCGTACGTCGTATATAGGCACTGACTATTACCTATCCTGAGGCAGGTTTCCTCACGATGTTTTCCCTCACCGTTGGCGACTGTAAATTATGTACGTAAAAAACGCATATTTAAATTTCATTCATTAGTACATGCCAAAGTCGGGATTCGAACCTAGGACCTTTCTTAAAGAAGTCAGAGGTCCTAATTGAAAGAAATGTAATTTTATGTGTTGTGTAATTCAATTATTGTCTATGAATTCTATTGTATGTAATTGATGTGGATGTCTCAATAAAGATATTATTATTATTAGATTACATATTACTCCTTAACCTACTATACTACCCACCTGACCAAATGAAACATAAGTGCCGCTTTAGGCATCTGGAATTCCGCGTCAGCTTTATACCAGAGCCGTATTAGGGGGGCGTCTCTCAGTATCAGTGGGGCGACCCCCTCCGCTGTAGGGTCTGACCCCACCGTTACTGTCAGGTTAGTGGGGATAAATTCATTGGGTGTTGGTAGGGCGAGACACGGGTTTAGTGGGGCCGATTTCCAGAGCTGTAATTGAGAATTATATGGTTAAAGACAAAGACAAGTGCGTTCACGATTATTAACCCTTGCGGGGTAGTCAGAGGTTTCAGTGCCGATGTCTGCAGTTAGTAAATTAATGCTGAAATTACATTATAATAATATATAATGATTCAGTTCATTCTTCTCAAGGCGGGTGTAGCGTGAAGAATAGAAGAGCATGTATGAGAAGGTTAATGGGTGTAAGTGAAGCAAGATATTTGGCACCCATTCAAGGT
This sequence comes from Leucoptera coffeella, assembly GCA_030578115.1. Taxonomy (NCBI): domain Eukaryota; kingdom Metazoa; phylum Arthropoda; class Insecta; order Lepidoptera; family Lyonetiidae; genus Leucoptera; species Leucoptera coffeella. Next base: position 63,511 of record JAMBLF010001351.1, read on the forward strand.
GGCTTAACAGTCTCTGCCTAACCCGTTGGGGACGAAGAGGCGTGAATATATGTACGGTTTAGTTAAATATTAGATAAAATACATACATACACATGACGAAAATAACGATAATTCGACGTAGCTCAGTTGTTTGGGGCTTGACTCTGTATCAGTGGGTACAGGATTCAAATCCCACTTGAGCATGTACCAATGGAAATGAAGTTTTTGAATTTCAATGTTAAATTTCGTAATGAAAACACATTTACGAAATGCGTCGCATACTGCGGTTAGGGTTAATGCTTGTAAATGGCGACATGGCTTACCACCTGTCACGTTGAGTACTGACATGGTCAACACGTGGATTCGAGGTGTCCATAGAATTGCCACCTTCGCAATTGCGGAGATGGATACCTGAACCTCTGACTATCTCGCAAGGGTTAATGGTGGTGAATGTATGCGTTTTGAAGCATACATACATACGCTTCACGACTTGTGTATACACACTCCCTTTTTTATTATGGCGGGGTAGTCAGAGGCTTGAATGCCCATCTCCGAAATTTCTAAGGCATGTTAGGTATGGGTCGTTCGAAGCCCGCGTTTCACTTGATAGACAGCACCCAACGTGATAGATAGTGAACCATATCGCCGTATATAGGCACTGGCTATTACCTATCATGCGGGACAGACAGGTTTCCTCACGATGTTTTCCTTCACCGTTAGCGACTGTAAATCATGTACGTAACATTGGTACATGCCAGAGTCGGGATTCGAACCTAGGACCTTTATTAGCATTTACCTTTATAGTTTTTTCTTCAATGTCCTCCATGAAATATTTGGTGCCGTACCATTTCTCTGACAGGGTACATTTGTCTGCGAATTTCCTGAAACGAAAATGGGCGTGACTAAGTGTTTAGCACTATTCTTACTGAATTTAATTGTATACATACATACATATACTTCGGTTACGTAGGGTTCGGCCTAATATGACATATAACAGTCAGATAGACGCTATATTGAAAAAAGGTGATGTTACGAGTACCTATAACCGCCGAGAGTGTATGAGAAGATGTATGAATGTCAATGAAGCGAAAGTGGTCTGTCAGTGGGACAAATGGGGATCCGTGATCTCTGCCTACCCCTCTGTAGGCAAACGGGCGTGATATAGAACGATATTTCCCTATTTATTAATTACTAGCAACCCGCTCCGACTTCGCACGGGTATAAAATATATAGCCTATTCCACTATTTAATTGATGTTATTGTACATATAAACCTTCCTCTTGAATCACTCTATCTATTGAAAAAACCGCATCAAAATCCGTTGCGTAGTTTCAAAGATTTAAGCATACAATGGGACAGAGAAAGCGACTTTGTTTTATACTATGTAGTGATATTTACACTTGTTTAAATTGTGTCTCTTGACGTAATAAGAATGCTAACTAGCTGCCGCTCTTCCCGGCATGTCGTAGACGACTAACTAGGGGTATATCAAACTATTTGGCGATGCTTAACAACCTGTCACCAATATTCCATCACAACCCCAATATTGATGCTAATAAGTGACAAAGAAGTTCATGTCTCCAAGGTTCTGTCCACCCCGAAAGGGATTAAAGGACGTGAATGTACTCACTTGGCGATGACGCACACGCGGACGTTCTCCGGCGTGAGCTGCTCCAGGAGCTTGGAGACCAGCTCCGGCTTCCACTCCGACAGCAGGTAGTGGACGCTCAGGATATCTTCCATCGGGAACTCCTGAACATGGGAGGAAGATGCATTATATAATAATAATAATAATAAGATTTGGACATTATTACACCAACTGAACTAGCCCCTCGGTAAGTACATTTAAGACTTGTGTTAAGGGTACTAGTCAACGTATATTTAACAAATGTATACATATTATATATAGATAAATACATATATAGCATATATAATCAACGACCAGACTGGAAAGCAGTAGAAAAGCGTAGTTCTTAACTCTGTCTCCACCGGGAATCGGACCCGGGACCCCACGATTAGCGTTCAGGTGTCTAACCGATCGCGCCACGGAGGTCGTCAAAATTATATGACGACCTCCGTGGCGCGATCTGTTATATCCTATCCCTGTGAGCGATGAGGCTTACGTCATCCTTCCTTATCACCAGCATTTCCCAGAATTCATCCTCAAACATTGTTACAGACGATAACACAATACAAACTAGACTAATATAAAACAACCTCACACACGACAAAAGGATCATTCCTTATCCAGACTCAAAAGAGAGCATATTATACATATTTTAATCCTGTTTTTCCATTATATTATAATAAATTTATTCTTTAATAAATGAGAAAAGTGTTTTATAAAGTGTTTAAAAATCCTCACTTTAAAAGATCGGTTAGACACCTGAACGCTAATCGTGAGGTCCCAAAGATTCCCGGTGGAGGCAGAGTAAAGAACTACGCTTTTCTACTGCTTTCCAGTCTGGTCGTTGCTTATATATGCTATATATGTATTAATCTATGTATAAGTATACATATGTTAAATATACGTTAACTAGTGCCCTTAACACAAGTCTTAAATGTACTTAGCAAGGGGCTAGTTTAATTGGTGTAATAATATCCTACAATATTAGTACATTATATAGGACTTTTTGAGGTATTATTCTTTCTTAGTTAATGCGCGCTTCATTCATTATTGACGTCATTGAAAACGTGTTGGTTATATTTTTTTGATACATTGTTAACTTAAAACAATGTCTCATATATCAAGTAGTATTAAACATTTCGAGGATAAAAGAATAAGTATCAGGCATTGTCATATAAATTCAGAACAAATAAAATACCGCGTCTCGGTAAACGTAGTGTAGGTTGCCCCCTGCTAGGTGGACCGATGACCTGAAGAAGGTCACTGCTAGTGGTTGAAGTTCTCTGTACGTAGTGAAGAACAGTACAGCATGTATATGTATGTTACATTACATATAGTTTTAAGAGATTCGCGATTTATACTCATTATTAATAACTAGCGGGACTTACCGACGTTTCGGCTACGTTGCAGCAGCCATGGTCTCGGGCAGACTGATATCGTCATAGTCTGCCCGTGACCAAGGCTGCTGCAACGTAGCCGAAACGTCGGGTTAATAAAGGTAACTTTGTTATATAAAAACTTACACGATAAGTCCCGTTAGTTATTAATCATACATTACATATACTTATATGTCCCCCCCCACTAACCTGCATGAGATGCACGTGTGCGTTGACCACGGACCTTGGCTCCTGCTGATCCCGGAACCGGAAGTCCATGGCGAGGAGATGCTTCTGCTCCTCCCAGACCCACTGCTGCGGACCCTCGCTGCGGAGCAGGCCTATGTACTGGAACGAATGGGTTTCAGTGAGTGAATGAGTAAAAAGGGGGAACGAATTGAGTGAATGTGTACTGAGGGGAAATTAATGGATGAATATTACAGTCAGATAGACGCTATATTGAAAAAAGTTGACGTCAGGTGTACCTATAACCGCCGAGAGTGTATGAGAAGATGTATGAGTGTTGAAGCGAAAGTGGTCTGTCAGTGGGACAAATAGGGATCCGTAATCTGCCTACCGCTCTACAGGGAATCAGGCGTGATGTGTGTATGTATGTATGTATGTAATATTACTAGGTAAAACTAAGTAATCGTCCTTTATCTTTAGTACAGGCTTTATATCCTTTTTAGGGTGGACAAACCGTCCAATATCCGTCCATCTTCTTGATCACTCTTAGCATTCATATCGGAAATATAACATACGCTTCACGACTTGTGTATACACACTCCCTTTTTTATTATGGCGGGGTAGTCAGAGGCTTGAATGCCCATCTCCGAAATTTCGAAGGCATGTTAGGTATGGGTCGCTCGAAGACAGCACCCAACGTGATAGGTAGTGAACCGTATCGCCGTATATAGGCACCGTATGGAGTGAGTGAGTAAATAAGTACTAAGGGAAAATTAATGGTATAATATTATTAATAATCAATTATCCTACCAAAAGCTGTAGTCTTAAAATTAAATCGGCTATTACTCGTCTATGGATTGTCAACCAAGTCAGCAGCTCGGTGAAAGTTGAAAATGCTAATATTTATTTTCGGCTGAATATTTACTCAATTGTGATGCCAAACTGGCTAACTAACTGGCTTTGGGATTATATTTGGATCCTCAACTGGAACGAACCGAAGAACAAGGAAGAGGAGAAGAATTGGGAATCGACTTCGTTTTTCTTCGGTTGTATGTGTATGTTTTTTCGGCGTTGGCATAACCATGGCGATGGAATAACAAGTTCAAACGCCGTGGCATCAGTGTTTGTACTTGAGCCGGCATAACCTTAGTGGTGAATGGCTTGTTAAATAATTGAAAAAAAAACAAAGTTGGCTATAAGTGAAAAAATATGGTAAATTACAATTATTAAGTAAAATGAACTATGAAATTTGTATGTAGAGGAATGAATGAGCGAACTATTTTTCCTTTGTATCCCGTGGTTAAAAAGAATGCTAACAAACTGCCGTTCCAATCAAGTCGTTACATTAAGGGACTAGGGATAAATGGAATCTATTGGGCGATGGGCTAGCAACATGTCACCAATGTTCCATATGACATTCCTTACCTGGAACACCATGGTGATAATGTCATCGATGTGCAGTATACCCTCCTCGGTGAGGTCGACTTGAACGCCGAAGAACCCGAACCCGCGGCCTCCGATCCTTGCGCCGCCCACCAAGCTGGAACATACACACATTTTTACATACATTGTGGAACATACACACAATATTACATACACACATTATGGAACATACACACAATACATACATACATACATTATGGAACATACATATCATCATCATCATCAGCCTGTATCAATCCACTGTTGAACTTAGGCCTCCCCCAAATGACGCCACTTCTCTCTGTCAGTGGCCGTTCGCATCCATTCGATGCCGGCCAACCTGCGCAGGTCGTCTTCCCACCTTGCCGGGGGGCGAACATACATATAATCTGTACTAATATTATAAATCTGAATTGTTTGTTTGTTTAAACGCGCTGATCTCAGGAACTACTGGTTCGAATTCAAAAATTCTGGCTCAGCATGATCGTGTGAAGCCACAAGAAACTGTAAGTGTAGTGTGTAGGTCGCGTGTTATAAATAAAAACGTAGCAGTGAGGGTAGTCGGAAAAAAATCTGACAGGGCGCTGCGGTGGAGGCGAAGAAATATGCATCGTCAGTCTGCCCGTGACCATGGCTGCTGCAACGTAGCCGAAACGTCGGGTTAATAAAGGTAACTTTATTATATAAAAACATATGCGATAAGTCCCGTTAGTTATTAATCATGAGTATAAATCGCGAATCTCTTAAAACTATAATATTATAAAGCTGAAGAGTTTGTTTGTTTGAACGCGCTAATCTCAGGAACTACTGGTTCGGATTCGAAAATTCTTTTAGTGTTAGATAGACCATCTATTGAGGAAGCCTTTAGGCTATATAACATCACCCTGCTACTAATGGGAGCGAAGAATATAATATAAAAATCAAATTATAATTACAGTGCCATCTATGTTTCATGTAATGAAAACTTCTGAAAAATAAAAATGTGGCAAATTAATAGATATTGCTTGTATGGAATATATGTGAGTGAAGTAGAAGGGCGGTAGAGGTGTATGAGTGTCAATGAAGCCAAACTTGTTTGTCAGGGACAGATGGGGATGCGTCTCTTCACCCCTCTACAGGGAATCATCGTGACGTGTATGTATGTACTTTACACTGTCACAAGATCTACAGTAACCTACCTACCCACGTGTTCCAGGCTAATGGCCTGACTTAGAAATTTATATTATATAATTTATATGTCTTCTCTGTTAATGTGTTCGTCTAGGCTAACGGCCTGACTTGGAAATTTATATATCTTCTCCGTTAATCATTTCAATTGCGCGTTCTACGATATCGACGTTTATACTAGCGCCATCTGTGATATTTATGTTAAACTAATTGTAACTTAACTTGTACACTATAGTCTATTCGAGTTAAGTAAATAGTGACGTCATGATATACAAAAGTAAACTGACCAATAAGACGTTAGATAATGAGAAAACCAGTCTCTTCGACCAATGGCGGACAACCGTTGTCAGGTCTCATTGGCCAAATCGTGGGGACATGATGACGTCACTATTTTCTTAATGCGAATAATAATAATAATAATATTTGGACATTATTACACAAATTGAACTAGCCCCTCGGTAAGTACATTTAAGACTTGTGTTAAGGGTACTAGTCAACGTATATTTAAGAAATGTATACATATTATATATAGATAAATACATATATAGCATATATAATCAACGACCAGACTGGAAAGCAGTAGAAAAGCGTAGTTCTTAACTCTGCCTCCACCGGGAATCGAACCCGGGACCCCACGAATAGCGTTCAGGTGTCTAACCGATCGCGCCACGGAGGTCGTCGAAATATAATATACTATATACATACCTATTACACCAGCCCTTATCCTTGAGGGCGGCGAGCAGTGACCCCGGGCCCTCGTGTCCAAGCAGATGGGACAAGTAGTGGCCTGGCTGCGGAAATATACATGCATTGTACAATCTTATCATAGCGGATTATTATAGGGAAAAACATTAAAATTCGACGTAGCTCAGTCGTTTGGGGCTTGACTCGGTATCAGTGGGTATAGGGTTTAAATCCCGCTTGAACATGTACCAATGGAAATGGAGTTTAATGAATATACATATATGTACATTTTCATAATAAAAGTACATTTACGAAATGCGTCGAATACTACGGTTAGGGAAAACATCGTGAGGAAACCTACCTGTTCACCGAACAGGTAATAGTTAGTGCTTGTAAATGGCGACATGGCTTATCACCTGTCACATTGAGTACTGACTTGGTCAACACGTTGGTTCGAGGTGGCCATAAAGTTACCTTCGCAACTGCGGAGATGGACACCTGAACCTCTGACAATCCCGCAAAGGTTAATTGTTGTCTTTTTGTCATATAGAAGTATACGTATACTCACAGCAGTGCGATACTGCATCCTCGTATCAGGTATCGGGAAGTCAATGGACAGTGACCTGAGGTCCTTAACGGGTTCGCAATAGAACCTCTTTTGCCTCAACCGCTGTGGGTATGGTGACTCTTGCCACACAGGAGCTTGGACGTTGTGGTTCGCGATCTTGGAGAACAGGGGCGCTATTATTTCCTCCAGTTCGTCTAGAGACTCTGGAATGAGTGAATGAATGATTGAGTGAATGATTGAGTGAATCGTTCAGTAGTTAGAGAGAATGAACGATAGGTGGTGGATTTTTGGAAACTTGTTTACATAATACATGCATAATATACATGTATTATATTTATGCCTCTACGTCGATAATACGGATAATACGGTGAGGGAAAACATCGTTAGGAAACCTACGTGTTCCCCGAACAGTAAATGCTTGTAAATGGCTATATGGCTTGACTTGACCTTTCTACGTCCCGAACGGGCGAACATACAAATGCCATCACTATCCCAGAAATAAAGTTAAAATTGACTAAGAGATTCACAAGGTTTGCTTCACCATATGATTGATTAAAGGATGTGAAAGTACATATATGTATATAATATACATACTTATCACGCCTATTTCCCTATAGAGGAGTCAGAGACTATGGATCACCAACTGAAACGATCCTGACTGATCTCCCTTGCTTCACTCACGCGTATTAACCTACTCATACATGCCCTTCTGTTCTTCACGCTACACCCGCCTTGAGAAGAATGTCTCCAATTTGATCTGTATAAGTTCTACGCGGCCTACCCCGTCCAACTCTACCTTCCACTTTGGCTTTATAGATTCCTTTCGTAACCCTCCTTTCATCCATCCGCTCCATGTGCCCAAACATCCTTAACATACCTTTCTCTATTTCCACTACATCTTCTTTCATACCAAACGTTCACGAATCACACTATTCCGTACCCTGTCACACAATCTTACATTACATTATTATTACTTACTTACACTACGGTAAGGGAAAACATGGTGCGGGAAAACATCGTAAGGAAGCCTACCTGTTTCCCGAACAGGTAATAGTGCTTGTAAATGGCGACATGGTTTACCACCTGTCACATTGAGTACTGACTTGATCAACACGTGGGTTTGAGGTGCCCATAGAATTCCAACCTTCGCAATTGCGGAGATGGACACCTGAACCTCTGAAGCAAAGGTTAATGGTCGTGAACGCGTTTGTCTTTATGACTTACCTTTCCCAATGACGGCCAGCGTCATAATATTTGAGGAGTACCATTTTTCGTGGAACTTCAGTAGCTCATCTCGTACATTAATGCCTTTGGATAGGGGGATAGTTTCTAGAGTTTCTTTATTGCCTGCAAACAAAGTATAATTATATATCAACGTATGTATTCTAATAGGTACAGCAAAACTGTCTATGTCGTATATAATATAATATCATTGTCAAGTTGCTAGCCCATCACCCAATAGATTCCATTCACCCCTAGTCCTTTAGCCTCTTCGACGTACCGGGAAGAACGGCAGCTAGTTAGCAGATATAAAGAAATTATTATATATTTGTCTCTAAAGACATAATGGGAAGGAAACAATCTTGTTAATTCCTATTTTAGTCCCCAATTAACTAGGTAGCGTCCAGTCAACGCTAAAAGTGCAGTCCCAGTAACTTTATAAGGTTTACGTTTCTAAGAACAAAAGACAATATTTTACATTTTAAAACTGGCGCCACTATGCATTGTCATGGCCACTATACGTTCGCGTGCTTCGAAATGAAAAATATTGTCTTTTGTTCTTATAAACTTAAACCTTATAAACAGTTACTGGGACTGTACTTTTAGCGTTGACTGTACGTATAAATTCTCGTTCTTTAATCCCTTTTTAGGTGGATAGAGCATCGGAGGAACAAAGTATCCTTGGTCACTTTTGAGCAATATTGGGGTTGTAATGTCATATGGAACATTGTTGACAGGTTGCTAGCCCATTGCCCAATAAATTCTATTTACCACTAGTCCCTTAGTCGCTTCCTACGACATGACGGAAAGAACGGATGTTAGTTAGCATCCTAACATTTGCTTTATAAGATTTATTATAAAAAAATATAAACAGAATCAAAGTTCAATCGGCAGAGCACTTATAGAATTTTTTTTTAAATTTCAGATGTATTTAGGTGTAATGGGTGGATGATGTATATATGTAGGTGTGGAGGGTTTTAATAAGACGCGTGACTGTCTAATGGCCGACAGCTGAAAAAGAGTGTCCTTACAAGTACCTATAAGATTTCTACGTACAGAAGTTAGAGTACCAAAATCATTCTACCATGAATATTTACATTTATTTAAACTATTGTGTGACAGAAGCGTATGAAATGGTCCTTATCGTGACGGACAGTAGCTCCCAATCCTAAACAAATGATGAACATATAGAAGAAAAGTGTCACTACAATTGTCTATTGGATATTTCTAATAAGAAACTAGAGTATCATAAAGTCTGTATAAAGATTTCCATTTTTCTGCATTTTAGGGAGTACCAACATTGGCTACGCAAACCTTTTAATTCCTGGCAACACTTTCATTACCTCGCCCTTCCTCTTCCGTTTTTATTCGTCGCGACAATAGTATCGTATCGTATCGGCGCTGCATGGAAGCAGCGCATTCGCAATAAAAATTAAATAAATTAATCCAGCTATCGAGCTCGTGAACTATCGCTACAAAATCGTGTGCAAGTGATGTGAAAACCTAACAGCATTAGAAGAAATCCTGGTATATCTATTCCCGACCCAATCTCCGTGAAAGGTGAGTGTTTCCCATTCGCCCTCTGGCAATTAGTACCACCGGCGACCTTTCGTCGTTGTATTTTCGCCCCATATTTTTGGTCCAATCGAGCCGGATTTGTGGTTGGTCCTTATATTTATGTATTTATTGTATTGATTTATTGATATCGTTCAATATTTCCATATATTTTATTCGTATTTGTCGAGTTGGCACCGTCATTCGGACGCGTTGTCACCTACCCACATTTTTCGAATTGTCGTTTTTACTTGTCTCGTCGTTGGGTTTGATCGCTTTCACACGTACTAATTATATATAAGTATATAATTTTCGTTGCTTTTTCGTTTCTATAAAATACCTATACATATTTCGTTGGTTTGGTGGGACTTTGGTGGGTGTATCGAGACCATGGCCGAGGCTAAGTATAAATGCGCGGCTGCCAAAGTTAACATGTACTTTGAGCATGTACAAAGGATTTATGATCAGGCAAAATCGATGCCATTAGATACTTCGATCGATAGTAGAAAAGTAGAAAAATTCCTTTCTACATCGCAGTCTATTGTCGAATTAAATGATAAATATTCTAAGGCCGTCGAGGATATGAATATATTGTCTATGTCGTATGATCCTAAGCGGGAACCAGATTTCTCGACAATTAGTGCATTCGAGGATCTGTATTCGTATATTATTCGTGTCCGCGATAGATTTGTTATTAAGGCGGAGTCATCGGCATCAGTTGCCGCGGTACAAGTATCGAGGATAAAATTGCCATCTATTCAACTGCCTAGTTTTAGTGGGGATGTGGATAATTGGCCTATTTTTTATGAATCTTTTAACTCGAACGTTCACCTTAATGTATCTTTGTCATCGGCACAGAAGGTGCAATATTTAATTGGCTGCTTAAAAGGTACTGCTTTAAAATTGATAGCTGGGTATGTACCTTCTGGTGACAATTACGCGTCCATTTGGGAAACTATTGTCAATAAATACCAAGATAAAAGGTCCTTGGGGACACATTACATGAATAATATATTTAATTATAGGCAGATAAACGGTTCGGTTAATACACTTAACAATTTTTTAGAAAACTTTCATACATCGGTTTCAGCTTTGAATTTATTAAAAATTGATAATTTACAAGATTTCATGTTGTTGAATCTTGCCTTGAAGAAATTAGATTCTAGTACTCTTCATTTGTATGAAATGTCGGTTCGGGATATAGATATACCTACTTATGGTGATTTGATAAAGTTCTTAAATTCCCACGCTAAGGCGCTCGAGCGCGCTTCCACTAGTTTTCAGAGGGGAGCCGCGGGAACTTCGTCTAAGTCGCAAAATAATAATAATTATAGTACAGTCCACAAACATTCCTTTTTTACTAAACAAAACATAAATAATAATTTTAATAAATGTCTTAAATGTAATAGGGATGATCACGCCTTATACATGTGCCCACCGTTCAAATCGTTATCGCCTAAAGCTAGGTTTGATTTTGTGAAGTCTAAGAACCTATGCATTAATTGTTTTAGCCCAGCACATAAAGTATCGCAATGCAATTGTGCGCGTGTGTGCGCTGTTTGTGGGTTAATGCACAATAGTTTGCTTCATTTCGAGAAGCCCAAGCCCGCGGGTGAAGCTATCGTGACTCATGAACCTGTATCGATGTGTGTGCAGTCTGGAGGTGCATCGCATGCCCATTCTGAGCGCAGGAGCGGCAGGCGTTGTGAGGTGTTATTATCGACTGCGTCGCTTTATGCTATAAATGCTAATATTGATTTACGTATGCCGATTCGTTGTTTGATTGATAATGCGTCGCAGAATAATATTTTAACAATTAAAACTTGTAAACTGCTTAAGTTAAATATCACACCTTTACGTAACTCGTCGTTGAAAGGCATCGGCCTATCGTCGCGTCCTATTTTAGGATTTGTTTACTTAACAATAAAGTCGAAAAATAATTTGCATTCATTCGATATTTTTGCTTTGGTTGTAGAATCGATAACGGGCAATTTACCTATGTGTCATTTGGATACTACGGTGATTGCTAACTTGAAAGGGATTCCACTCGCGGACCCATCCTGGTACCTGCCGGGAGAAATTGACCTTATTTTGGGTGCAGAATTGTTCCCACATTTGTTGTTGAGCGGCAAAATTGTATCGCCGCCGCCGGCACCGGCTGCTATGGAAACGGTGTTCGGTTATGTTTTATCGGGTAATGTACCTATCGCTAACTCGTTTGTTAATAATAATCGTAATACAACTTTTTTTGCGTCTTCGTCTTTTATTAGTTACTCGAACAATGAAATAGATTGTAACTTAGATAAGTTTTTTAAGTTAGAGGAATTTCCTAGTGATACGTTTATTAGTGAGAACGATAAAAATTGTGAGTCTATCTATGTTAATACGGTTTGTCGTTTACCTACTGGTCGTTATCGTACAACTTTGCCATTTCTTAAGGATCCTAGTCTGCTTGGTAACTCGTTTAGTAATGCATTGCGGCGGTTTTACTCGTTAGAAAAGCGTTTGCAGTCATTAAACTTGACTTCGGAGTATAATAAGGTGATTCAAGAGTATATTGATAATGGATACCTAGATGAGATCCCTTTCCAGCAAGCGGCTACGGAACATGGCTATGTTATTCCACATCACCCTGTCATTCGGACAGACAAACAGACTAGTAAAATTAGATTAGTATTAGATGCTAGTGCAAAAACTCACACTGGAGTATCGTTAAATGATATTCTGCATACAGGTCAGAACTTACAAGCCGATTTGTTTTTGTTGTTAATTAATTTTCGTTTATTTCCGGTTGCGTTGACTGCGGATATTAAACAGATGTACTTGCAAATATTGTTGTGTGAGGATCATCACAAGTACCAACGTATTTTATATCGATTCAATGCGTCTACGCCCATGAAAGCTTTTCAATTTAATCGCGTAGCATTCGGATTGAAATCTAGCCCTTATCTCGCTATGCGTACGGTTCATCAGTTATGTAATGATGAGCGTACTAACTTCCCTTTGGCTTCGAGCATTGGTTTGCAGGATTTTTATATGGACGATTTAACTACATCGCTTCTCGATGAGCAGATAGCTATAGATGCTGCTTCGCAACTTATTTGTATGTTTAAATCGGGCGGTTTCGAATTAGTTAAGTGGGCAAGTAACTCAGTTGCGGTTCTAAATAGTATACCTAGGTCCCATCAACTGTCTCAAATAATAGAATTTGATAAACAAGATTCATTAAAAATTTTAGGTTTACAATATAACACGAGTAGTGATGTTTTTTCGTTCGTTACAAAAGATGTTGAAAATATTTGTACTAAACGCACTATTCTTTCAACTGTGGCCAAATTATGGGATGTTTTAGGATTAGTTGCGCCTGTCATTTTATATGCTAAGTTGTTGATAAAGAATTTATGGCTTTCAAAGGTAGGTTGGGATGAGGTACCTCCAGTTGAGATTGTAGATGCTTTTCAAGAATTTAAGGACCAGCTGCCTTTGCTGTCTCAGCTAAAAATACCTAGACATTTAGGAGTAGCTCGCGACTCGGTGACTACTATCGTTGCTTTTTCGGACGCCAGTATAAAGGCCTACGGCTGCGTCATATATTTACACGTTGTCGATTCTAGCGGTTATATACATGTCAATATTGTTTGTTCTAAATCTAAGGTTGCACCAGTTAAGGTGGTTACTCTGGCACGTTTAGAGTTATGTGCTGCTGTATTAATGGCTAAGTTAGTTAAGTTGATTAATGATAATTTCTCGTCTCGTAGTCGAATAGATAATATTTTCGCCTTCTCGGACTCCACAATCGCGCTTTCGTGGATTCATTCATCTCCGCATCGGTGGAATACTTTCGTTAGTAATAGGGTTGCTCAGTGCCTGCGTCACATTTTTATCACATACCGGGCAAGATGAACCCGGCTGATATTGTTTCTCGTTCGTTGTTGCCTAATCAATTACTCACTAATGAGTTATGGTGGCATGGTCCACCTTGGCTGCGCAGTCAGATTTCGGATTGGCCAGTCAGCAGTTTTAAAGCTGATAGTCGTGAGGTTTTACCTGAATTATCACCTAAATCTTTCGTTGTAATTAAAAATGAATTTGAAGAATCAGTTTTGCATAAATTATCGCTTCGTGTGTCCACTTGGGATAAATTGTTACGTATAATCGCTTATGTTTTAATTTTCTTGAACAAATTACCTAAATCAAAATTTCTCGAAGCGCATCATTTGGATGTTGCTGAAAAATATTTAATTTTATCGGTTCAAAAATTACATTTTTCGGATGTTATTTTGGCTACTAAAAATAGTAAAAATATTTCGAAATCTTATCGTAGACTCGACGTTTTTCTCGACGAAAATGATATGCTTAGGATTGGCGGTCGGTTGTCTAATTCTAATTTACCTTTTGAGGCGAAACATCAAGTGCTTTTTCCGAAACGTAGTCACGTCACTAATCTTTTAATTGATTATTACCACCGCATTAATTGTCATGCGGGTGCGCATTTACTTGGTTCGTTAATTAGGCAAAAATATTGGATAATGTCTATGCGCACAGTTGTTAGGCAGCGTGTACATGCCTGCAACTTTTGTTTTAAATGCAATCCTAAGAACTTGAGCCCTAAAATGGCTGATTTGCCTGCGTGTAGGGTGCAGGAAACTAAAGCCTTTGTACATGTAGGTGTCGATTTCTGTGGCCCCTTTGACGTTTTATTGTGTAGACGTAAAGGCCAACGTGGCCAAAAGGCTTGGATTTGTTTGTTTATTTGTTTAGTTACTAAGGCTGTTCATATTGAGCTTACATTTAGTTTGTCTACAGAATCGTTCATCGCCGCCTTTAAGCGATTTATATCTCGTCGCGGTCCAGTATCTTGTATGTATTCCGATAACGGAACTAATTTTGTTGGAGCTAAGACTCAGTTAGGTGATATTTATAATTTGTTGTCGTCTGATAATTTTAATAAACAGCTGATTTCGGAACTTAATGTTCATAGGATCAAGTGGAGCTTTATTCCACCGCGCTCCCCTCACATGGGTGGGATTTGGGAAACGCATATTAAAAGTTTGAAAACTCATTTGTATCGCGTTATAGGTAAGCAGTTGTTAACTTACGAAGAGCTTCTTACATTGCTAAATATGATCGAAAGCATATTAAACTCGAGACCTTTGTGTGTGCTGCATGAGGAGCCGGTGATCGAGCCGCTTACTCCGGCGCATTTCATACAGTCGTCACCGCTGCGTAGCTTGCCTATGGTACCTATTTCGGATAGGTCGTTGCGCTATCGTAAATCGTTATTAGATCAAATGGTCAGCTCTTATTGGGAGCGTTGGCGCCTCGAGTATTTGCACAATTTACAGGTGCGTACTAAATGGCTGCAGGACAAGGAATCGATTAAAGTCGGTACAATCGTATTGGTACACGATGACTTTTCTATGCCTATGTATTGGCCTCTCGGTATTGTCACCAGGGTTTTCCCCGGCTCGGACGGAGTGGTACGTGTGATAGAGGTGAGGACCCAGCGGGGCGTGTACAGGCGATCTGTAGTAAAAGTTAGTCCACTGCCTAGTCAATGAATTAGGCTACCGCTTATATTGTTATAATATATGTATACCTATTGTAGTTGTATTTAATATTTATTCTTATATATTGTCGGCACTTTGTGCACTTTATTATAACAATTTATTTGTGTATTTTGATATATTCGTATGTACTTATATTATGGACCAACTGCGAAGCCGTTGGTGAGCATCGATGCTCACACTTTCCTGTCAATAGCTAGGACCCTACCTATTGTGGTTTCTCGGGACATTCGGTCCAGCCTAGCTATTGCAACTTGTACAAGTTCTAAGTACCTTGGTTCCCTTTGTTCCAATTGATGGACTTGTTTTCCAATACTTCACCTATCGTGTTAATTATTCGTTGTTATGTCCCCTAATTTCCTATACATTTGTATCGTTCTCTCAGTTGTCATTGAGACCTGAGATCTCTCGGCCGGGGTGAATGGCTACGCAAACCTTTTAATTCCTGGCAACACTTTCATTACCTCGCCCTTCCTCTTCCGTTTTTATTCGTCGCGACAATAGTATCGTATCGTATCGGCGCTGCATGGAAGCAGCGCATTCGCAATAAAAATTAAATAAATTAATCCAGCTATCGAGCTCGTGAACTATCGCTACAAAATCGTGTGCAAGTGATGTGAAAACCTAACAGCATTAGAAGAAATCCTGGTATATCTATTCCCGACCCAATCTCCGTGAAAGGTGAGTGTTTCCCATTCGCCCTCTGGCAATTAGTACCACCAGCGACCTTTCGTCGTTGTATTTTCGCCCCAAACATCAATCTACCATAAATACTTTTACATTATATTACCTATTGTGTGACGGAAGGGTATGAAAGTGTCTTAATCGTGACGGAGCGGTAACCAATGCTAACCTAATGATAATCATGGACATAGTATCTCCTCGACCGATTTTGCTATTACTATAAGGGACACTACGGTCCCATGTTAATTACCAATCACCTACTAGACTCATCAGTCATTTCACAAACTGACTGACAGTACATAACGTGACGGTGCGGTAACTCACCGGTGCCGAACTTGTGATAGTCATGGTGAGGGTCCGAAGTGGACTTGTTGAGCTGGTCCAGCCGCCACATGTCCGAGGAGGTGTTCTTCTGGTGCTCAGAGGCAATCACACCATGGCATGTATATGGCAGGTGGATGATAGTATGATGGAAGGTATATATACAGAGGGAGAGGGTCCTAATACGACGTGTGACGGTCAAATGGGCGACATACTAAATAAGAGTGACGTTAAAAGTACCTATAAGATTTCTATGTACAGAGACTAGAGTGTTATAATGTCTGTATAAAAATTTCCATTTTTCTGCATTTTAGGGGGTACCACAAACATTCTTACATGAAAACCTTTACATTTTAGAATGTATTTTATAAGGTAAGGTAGGTTGTGTGACGGAAGGGTCTCAAAAGTCTCTAAACTCACCGGTGCCGAACTTGTGATAATCATGGTTAGGGTCCGAAGTAGACTTGTTGAGCTGGTCCAGCCGCCACATGTCCGAGGAGGTGTTCTTCTGGTGCTCAGAGTCCACGGCGTTCAGCTCCCGTCCCGTCGCCGCCTCCGTGAACAGGGGGTCGATGAAGAAATGGGCAAAACTGGAGACATATATAACATAAAAACATAACACACGCTTCACGACTTGTGTAAACACACTCCTTTTTTTATGGCGGGGTAGTCAGATGCTTGAATGCCCATCTCCGAAATATCGAAGGCATGTTAGACATGGGTCACTCGAAGCCCGCGTTACACTTGATAGACGGCACCAAACGTGATAGGTAGTGAACCGTATCGCCGTATATAGGCACTGGCTATTGCCTATCCCGAGGATTAGGCAGGTTTCCTCACGATGTTTTCCCTCACTGTTAATATATGTACATATATATGTCACATACATATGCACATCACGCCTGATTTCCTGTAGAGGGTAGAGGTAGGTAGAAATTTCGGATCCCAAACCTGACAAACCACTTTCGCATCATTGACACTCATACACACTCGACGGTTATGTGTAGCTAACGTCACCCTTTTTCAATATGGCGTCTATTTGACTGTCATGTCCTATTGAGCCGGCCCCTACGTAACCGCCCTTCAACTTCACCCACACATATTCCTTTTATCAATCTGCTATCATTCATCCGCATAACATGTCCAAACCATCGAAGCATGTCCTTTTCAATCTTAGTCAACCACCTACATATACATTGGCAATACTATCCTAAACCCTCATACCATATACAAAACTTCACTGACAGGTTACTAGCCCATCATACTCACATATCCAAAGCCGGCACCAGTTTCTGGGGCAGCACGTCAAAGTAGTAAGTGGTGTGGTCTGCTGAAGTGGACGCGTTTGAGGATCCTCCGTTCTCGGAGAGGAATTTGGAATATTCGTTTTCCTGTAATACAAAACACACTATTATAATATTTGGACATTATTACACCAATTGAACTAGCGTCTTGGTAAGTACATTTAAGACTTGTGTTAAGGGTACTAGTCAACGTATATTTAACAAACTTAAACTTCTTTAGTCAACTTTTAATATAAGTATGGAAATTATATCCATATCATTATAATCAGCCTGTAGTAATCCACTGTTGGACATAGGCCTCCCCCAAATGACGCCACTTCTCCCTGTCAGTGGCCAATGAAATGGAAATGCCAAGAAAGTCTGCAGACATTATTCGACACAATAATAATAATAATATTTGGACATTATTACACCAATTGAACGAACCTCTTGGTAAGTACATTTAAGACTTGTGTTAAGGGTACTAGTCAACGTATATTTAAGAAATATATACTTATTATACATAGATAAATACATATATAGCATATATAATCTATAACAGACTGGAAAGCAGTAGAAAAGCGTAGATTAAACTTAACTCTGCCTCCACCGGGAATCTTTGGAACCTTACAATTAGCGTTCAGAGGTCTTAATCCACTAATGCTTTTTGCAAACTAACAGTTCAATATCAGACCAATAATAAGTTGGTAGATAATTAGCAAAAGTGACAAATATCGCCATGCTTTAGCGATATTTGACACTTGACGATTTCAATGGTGAAATTTGACACTTGCTAATTCACTACCAACTTTACACTATTACTGATCTGATATTGAACTGCGTTTGTGCTAAAACGCATTAGTGAATGCCTCGAGCAGTTAACTAATCGCGCCACGGAGGTCGTCATCTTAGGAAACATTAATATAACTATATGCAGTTACCTTTGGATATTTGCCCGTTCCCAGGAACAGCATATGTTCACAGAAATGCGCCAAACCCGGCACCTGCTCCGGATCACTCAGGTAACCTGCCAACATACATTACACTTCAACACTGTGGCGACCTCTAGCGCGAGTTATAAGTAAACAAACCAATAATTTTAGCTTTGCTAGTAATAAGTAAGTTAAGTCAGCAGTATAATATTATAAATAGCGATTCGAATTAAAACAATTGTTCTTTCTAGTTCTAAATTTGTTATAGTTCAATGTTCTGATTGTAATAAAGTAATAAATAATTATTTTTATTATTATTAGCGGCGCCCTACACTTAACTCGCGCACAGAGAAACTTAAGTTGCAATTAGTTTAATATTAATACCAGAGATGGCGCCAGCACGTAAATCGATATCCTAGAACGCGCATTAAATATAATACTATAAACTAGTTGACGTTCTTCTCGGCATGTCGTAGGAGGTGACTAAGGGACTAGGGGTAAATAGAATCTATTGGGCGATCGGCTAGCTACCTGTAAACATTGTGCCATTATGACATCGCAACCCCAATATTCATGATAAAAGTGATCTTGGAGATATTATTGTCTCCAAGGATCTGTCCACACCCAAAGGGATTAGAGGACGTGAATGTATATGTATGTAATATATGTGTTAGTGTATCATGTTTATACAAGTATGAAAACACTTTCACAACCATTAACTTTTAGTCAGAGGTTCAGGTGTCCATCTCCGCAATTGCGAAGGTAGTTATTCTATGGCCACCTCGAACCCACTTGTTGACCTGATAGTCAGTACTCAATGTGACAGGTGGTAAGCCATATCGCCATTTACAAGCACTAACTATTACCTATTTGGGTTACAGGTAGATTTCCTTACGATGTTTTACCTCACAGTAGTATTCGATGCATTTCGTAAATATATTTTATATTCAGGTTAATGGGTGTGAGTGAAACAAGAGAGATTTGTCACACATTCCAGGTGGCGATCGATATTCTCTGCCTATCTCCTTAGGAACATTGAGACGTAAAATATATGTATTTAACTATCTAAAGTAAGTTATGCTTACCTATATTAACATCTATAGCGGCTGCCGACTTTTCCGTATCGGGATCACTAACGAGAAGAACTTTTAGATTGTTCGTCAATTCTAAGCCTCTGTAACAAGAAATTAATAAAAGTGTTGTTAATATAACCTTATAAGTATTTATTATACATTTATTAGACCTCAAAATTATTAAAACTTAAAAATATCTAAAGAAAATTTGTACTAAATATCAGTCATTTTAATGGTATCCAGCCTTTTCGTCGAAAATAATTTGCTCGATTATCATCAGCCACTCCTATTATTATTTACAAGTAATATCAAATAATTTGCCACATTTTTATTTTTACACAAGTTTTCATTACATTAAACATAGATGGCACTGTAATTATAATTTCATTTTTATATTATATTGTATTAGTAGCATGGTGATGTTATATAGCCTTAAGCTTTGCTCAAAAAATAATCTATCTAACACAAAAAGAATTTTTGATTTCGAAGCAGTAGTTCTTGAGATTAGCGTGTTCAAACAAACAAACTCTTCAGCTTTATAATATTAGTATAGAAGTATAGATATATTTTAATATAATATGCATACATATACTCTATGCATACTTCAAACATACAAACACATAGGCCTCTATTTGCCTAAACAAACTTAACAGAAGACTTAAATGTACTTAGCTGATAAATCTCATGCTTCACTCACACAATATTCTGTAATGAAGATATAGAGAAAAATAATATCATATGCAGAAACGTATACTGTAATATTTTATGTATGTACAGTAAACGCTAAAAGTGCAGTCCCAGTAACTTTGTAAGGTTTACGTTTATAAGAACATAAGACAATTCTTCATTTCGAAGCACGCAAACGTATAGTGGCCATGGCAATGCATAGTGGCGCCAGTTTTAACATGTAAAATATTGTCTTTTGTTCTTATAAACTTAAACCTTAAACGTCACACTATTTCAATATGTCATCTATTCAACTGTTATATCTTATTAGCTAGTCTACATATACATACCTATATTCCCGTTTATCATTCGCCGACTTAGTGATATTGTCATATCGTTTCAGCACGTAAGTTGAGGCTGCATTTCCGTTGACGTTAGCATTGCACTGCGCCAAGTTCGGTGCGGGTTGGGACCCCATTGTAGAGTGAGCTCGACGTATTGGTATTGTTACGCTGGAAATTAGATAAATAACATAAGTATAACATTATATACATATAATGTACAGTTGCTAACGGTAAGGAAAAACACCATGAGGAAAACTGCCTATTCCTCGGGATATGTAATAGCCAGTGCCTGTATACGGTTTACTACCTATCACGTTGGGTGCTGTCAATCTCGTGAAACGCAGGCTTGTATAGTTTATTTATCACTTCGTGAAAAATTTAAAGAAATTGATATTTTGACGGTTGTTGCTCAGTACATATATGATTGTGTCATTTATGTACATAAAAATATAAATATTTTTAGAAGAAACTGTGATGTTCATAAAATTAATACTAGGAACAAACATAAGCTGTATGTGGCGCCCTCGAGGCTTCAAAAGGTCAAGAAATCTTTTATTGGAAATTGCGTGCGTTTTTATAATCATTTACCGGACTGGATTACGCGATTGCCCTTGCCTAAATTTAAGACTATAGTTAGAGGCCGACTAGTCCGGGCGCTTACTACGCGGTTGGAGACTACCTTGCCGATGCTCAGGGTTGGCAATGAGTGCATCTAAGCTATATGTGCAAACATAATTATGTTTCTGTATAATTTGGTTTTGTAACTGGGCAAAAAATCCTGAAAACCGGAGTTTCTTGTTGGTTCTTCTCCGAGCCAGGGCTTCCGAACCAACGGTAGAATTTCAATGATAAGAGACAACCAGTGTCAGGCAAATGTTTTGACTTTCAATGAATGTACTGTACTTGTACTTATGTTGAATAAAAACATTTGACTTTGACTTTGACTTTATTCGCGTTAAGTAAATAGTGACGTGATATATAAAGGTTAAACTAACCAATAACACGTTAGTTAATGAGAAAACAATTCACATTGACCAATTGTAGACAACAGTTGTCACGTCTATTATTTTCTTAATGCGAATGTACTATAGTGATCTAACATGTCTTTGAAATTTCGGAGATGAGCACTCAAGCCTCTGACTACGCAGCCACAATTGAAAAGGGAGTATGTATACACAGTTTGTGAAGTGTGTGTTAAGTTAATGAGTTTATACATATAAACAAGGCTGTAACATAATGTAATTATGCTATTGTAAATAATGAAAAGAAAAATGAATAAATATGTTAATAATTTTGTGCAAGGTATGGTAGACGCAATTTAAACCTTACCAAAATAACAAAACATAATAAATATTGATACTGAGTCAGTCATACATACATTCACGTCCTTTAATTCCATTTGGTGTGGACAGAACCTTGGAAACATGAAAACATCATCTTGGTTACTTATTAACAAAAATATTGGGGTTGTGACGTTATATGCAACATTGGTGACAGGTTGCTAGCCCATAGCTTAAAGATTACATTGACCCCTAGTCCCTTAGTCGCCTCACATGACATGCTGGGAAGAACGGCAGCTAGTTTGCATTCTTTTGCATCGCAGACTAGCATGGGATTTTGATTTTGGAACTTTGTGTTTATGTCTAGCAACTTAGCACTTATTACTGATGAGTCAGTATATCCTTGAAAATTTAAACCAACATACATAGACAAACAAGCATAAAAAAGGTCTTGACCAATTTCCTCAAAAGCGTAGGCAGAGATCATGGATCCCCACATGAGCTTAGCTTGGTATATTTTAAATTTTAGATATTCATACACCTCCTCATACATATGTGGTGGTTATAGTCACTCCTAACGTCATCTTGGTTAAGTATGTATTTGAACATTATAAAAACAGAACAAACGCATTCACTACCATTAACCCTTGCGGGGTAGTCAGACGTTCGGGTGTCCATCTCCGCAATTGTGAAGGTAGTAATTCTATGGCCACTTCAAACCCACGCATTGACCAGATAGTCAGTACTAAATGTGACAGGTGGTCAGCCATGTCGCCATTTACAAGCACTAACTATTCAACGTACAGGTAGGTTTCCTCACGATGTTTTCCCTCACCATAGAATTTGATGCGTTTCGTAATTGTGTTTTTATTACGAAAACATCATCTACTGTGTAAATACTCCTACATGTCAAAAAATAGCCTAAGGAGTAAGAGTCAATGTCTTTATAAACTTAAATAGTCATGATATACCATGTATACAAATTGAGAATAGTTAGTACTTAATGATATCAATGATATAGCAAAATCTAAGTATATAGTCAATAATATGACCTAAATTGCTGTCTTTAGCATAAATATTGATAAATAAGGATTGTTGTTTAATCTATTATTATGTATTAGTTTAATATTATACATTTAAAATAGGATTTTCAGGACATACAATAGGAAAATTGAATTTATTAGTATTTTTATCATTTTTACCTTATACTTATAGATTCCTTTAGCAGTAATGATGTAAGTTAAACAATATACGTGTCAGTTACTTCAACTATAGTTTAAGCAACAAATATAAATGATTAAAGTGAAAAATCTAACCTGAATTTTATCGAGCTACAATTCCTCACATTAACGCTGCGTGAAGCGAACACGAATACCCTTCCTGCGGCCAGTTTGATAAATTAAATTCAAGAAGGTATGAATAAAATTATGCTAATAGCTATTTACTTGCGTTTTGCAATAATTCATTAATATTGAATCAATTGTAGACACAGAAAACATAATTTGGTTCCAGTTTGATAGACGACTGTCTAAAGAAATTTTAACGTCATGTAAACGTCAGGAAACTTCAAACTCTGCAATTTGTCATTGAATTAAAATTATGAATACTATCGTGTGTATTCTACTTTATATAGTTTCAAATAGATTTTTTTAATTTCTCGTTAGAGTACCCGCCACATAAGGTGGCAGTAGCCAAACTTGGAACTAAATTTGACGTTTCCGCCATTGCGTGTTATTTTGTATGAAAGGTAAATTTAGTATTACCAGCGTTGTGTTTTTTGCCCACTCTTTGTAATTTTTATGTTTGTTAAGGGTGATTATAATAAATTGATTTCTGGATTTTCTTGTTAGTTCTTCTCCAAGGGTCTCCGCTGAACTTCTTCTTCTCAATCGTTACGCTCTTATCAGAGCGGTCGTGGTCTTCATGACGTGGCATCTTGAGCAGCCGAAATGGTTGGTGAACTAACCTCGGTAAAAATATGTAAAGACAATGCTCAGTGCCATGTTTGAAATAGTTTTTTTACATACATACATACACATCACGCCTGATTCCCTGTAGAGGGGTAGGCAGAGATCACGGATCCCCATTTGTCCCGATCCTGACAGACCACTTTCGCTTCATTGACATTCATACATTCTCTAATACACTCTCGGCGGTTATAGGTACTCCTAACGTCACCTTTTTTCAATATAGCGTCTATCTGACTGTTACATATATGTCTTATTAGGCCGGCCCCTACGTAACCGCCCTTCCACTTCACTCATATATATTCCTTTTGTCAATATATAGTTTTTTTAATTTGTACTTAGATCATAAAATAACTTTCAAAGAGAGATTATGATTAAAAGATGAGAGATTTTGAATAAAAATATTTTGACTTTTGACTTTGGTATATTAATTTGTTTTATTTGAGTTTATAGCTCTGCAACCAAAGATCGTTACAAATGAAACCTCAATATAATGTATCGAGCCGTATTGCACAGTGAGTGCTAGTTTTGGCGTGTTTACTGGCAACACTGGATTACGCGACTGTGGCGACGCCTCCAACTGCCACCTTATGTGGCGGGTACTCTAGCCAGACTCTATAAAATATTGTTATTAAAAATTATTAGCATTGCAGAATTGAACATGAGCCATAATTACTCACATATCGACGGTAGACAGGCTATCTTTATAATGTGCCATTTCGCAACTTAACAGGAGAGCTACTCAAAATTTTAAAAATCTAGCAAAAAATATATTATTGTTAGATTTTCACAAACATCTAATAAAAATTGGATTTTATACCTCTCACTGTAGAGCGTAATAGATAATCAAACAAATATTTTTTACTACTTGATCATAATCCATGTAATAAAGAATAATTAAGTATTTTGTATAATAATGCTTACGAATAACATACATCCGAAAGCTCATGAATTATTACAAGATTATTAAAGCCACACATTCAAGGAATAATGTTGTTTCACAAACTTTAGTGCGTTTTAAAAAAAACCTGGTATTCACGAGATAAGTAATAGTCGGAAATCGTAAAATCATCATAGTAATATAGATGACCTATCACATAGGATATTGACTATTTAATACGTGTGAGCTATGATGGTGATCAAAGATCTTCGTACTAGAATGATAGTCACTCAAGTCTTTATATACCCCTAATGGAATAACTATCGTTAAACTTATGTATGGTAAACATGAATATAGGCACGGACCACACACATATACATTTACTACTGTAATCTTAAAAGTGGTTGACAAAATAAAGCTTTTGTCATATTTTGCGAATAGTCACTTAACTTTGGCCAGTGCTGGTCTGGGACGTAAAAAGAATGCTAACTAGTTGCCGTTCTTCCCGCCATGTCGTAGGAGGCGACTAAGGGATCAGGCGTATATTGAATTGAATGTGTGCTGAGTTGCTGTCCGTTCCATTATGACATTGCAATCCCAATATTCATGCTAAAATGTGACCTAGGAGATATATCTCCGAGGTTCTGTCCACCCCGAAAGAGATTGTAGGACGTGCACGTATGCACTCATCTAAGGTTTTTCCCGTCCGATATTTATTTCCAATTAGTGACTGAGATGCATATAGCATATACTTTATATACAGAATTTGCGATTTACGGTCGAGACGAATATACTAATTATCAAGTGAATTATATGGCACGATGGCTAATTTAATTGTTATAATTATATTATATTACTTCATTCAACCTACATTTTCTCTTAGCCTTTATCTACCTTTATTTTAATTTTGTAGTATTTAAGAATAAAATATAAATATATCTTTTGGTACGTCAAATAGGTAATGCAACATCTATTTACAAGTTGTTTATAAGTAAAGTGTACAACGAACAAATTTCTTCTTTATTCTTTCTTTATATATTAGTCACATTTCTTACACGACACAAAAATAAAACAAACAACTTTTTGCACACATAAGCAAAGAGGTTACAATTTCCAAAAAGAGTATTTTTTACGCAGTCAATTTGCGCTTTATTCGCTTTTGGCGGGAATGGCTGAATGCGAGTGACAGTTGAATGATGGCACCCATTTTGAACGGAATTTATAATCGTAATATCACGTATTTCGTGATTTTTGCATTTTTATTCGCGGAAGCGCGGTTATGGTGAGTGATTTATGGTATTTTATTTACACACATACATAACAAGTAGTCATAAACTCATAATCGTAGAACAGAGATGTATCTTCATTTTGCTTACTTTACAGGATAGAAAACTTCAATGCTTTCTCAGTGAAGTTTTTCAATCAGTTTTTTGAACTTATCTCTAATCCAAAGATTAAGATTTATTTTTTAATATTCGATGACCTCCATGGCACGATCGATTAGACACCTGAACCACCCTGAACGCTAATCGCGAGGTCCTGGGATCGATTCCCGGTGGAGGCAGAGTTAAGAACTACGCTTTTCTACTGCTTTCCAGTCTGGTCGTTGATTACATATGCTATATATGTATTTATCTATATATAATATGTTTACATTTCTTAAATATACGTTGACTAGTACCCTTAACACAAGTATTAAATGTACTTACCAAGGGGCTAGTTCAATTGGTGTAATATTGTCCAAATATTATTATTTTTTATTTTATTAATTATGTCCACCATATGCGTAACGACCGTTATTCCATTCTGGGTATACAGAGACTTGAGTGACTACTGTTTTACTACAATGATTTTTGATCACCATCAAACGATGCACCAAATAGTCAGTACTCAATGTGATAGGTAATTTACAATTCTATCGATTCTACGTATACTGACTATTACCTAACTTGTAGGTAGAGATCCCGCCACATAAGGTGGCAGTAGCCAAACTTGGAACTAAATTTGACGTTACCGCCATTGCGTGTTATTTTGTATGAAAGGTAAATTTAGTATTACCAGCGTTGTGTTTTTTGCCCACTCTTTGTAATTTTTATGTTTGTTAAGGGTGATTATAATAAATTGATTTCCGGAGTTTCTTGTTAGTTCTTCTCCAAGCTATGGTCTCCGCTGATCTAACCTCGGTAAAAAATATGTAAAGACAATGCTCAGTGCCATGTTTGAAATAATAGTTTTAAGAGATTCGCGATTTATACTCATGATATAAGATATAAGGGTGTGTATAAGATTGATTGCAGCTGTGGGAAATCCTACGTCGAACACACTAAACGATCTATTGCGGACAGAGTGAAGGAACACATAATATATGTAATATATAATAAGAAGGATAAGTCCCGTTAATTATTAATCATGTTTGAAATAGTTTAATAAACATATTTTGACTTTGATATATTAATTTGTTTTATTTGAGTTTATAGCTCTGCAACCAAAGACCGTTACAAATGAAACCTATAATGTATCGAGCCGTATGGCACAGTGAGTGCTAGTTTTGGCGTGTTTACTGGTAACACTGAATTACGCGACTGTGGCGACGCCTCCAACTGCCACCTTATGTGGCGGGATCTCTACTAGGTAGCATTCGGTTCTTGGCGACGGCGACGCGCGACCGCGACCCGCGACCTTGACGGGGTCGCGCGACCCACTGCTTTGTATGAATTTGTATGGAGCACTAAACAACGCATGCGACCGCGACGCGCGACCGACTAGATTGCACGTCAAAATCAAATTGTTTATTATTTAACCTACAATATTTTCGGAACTTTTCTTCTTTATAATTTAAATATCGTTTTATGAGTATTTGAAAACAGCCCTCTTCGTGTCGCGATGAGAAAATTGAGTCGACCTTCATCCTTTTTTCTGGAGCTCCTTGCTCTTCCTCCAAAAGCAGCTGAATAAGTCTTTTCCTATCTGCGAATAAATTATCCGACATATCGTACTGCAATAGAACACAACTATCACACATAAAAACTGCAGGAAGACTGGCAATGTCGCCGGTCGTGGTCGCTGATATCGGAAAGCTTGGGTCGCCCCGCGACAGGCGACCATGGTCGCGTAGTCAAACAGTCGCGGTCGCGCGTAGCCGTCTCCAAGAACCGAATGCTACCTGAACAGTCACCGTCGCGCGTCGCCGTCGCCAAGAACCGAATGCTACCTTAAGTACTGTTTAAAACATCCATTCACGTCCTGGATGGACAGATTCGGAGATATAATATCATAGGTCACTTATAGCATAAATATTAGGGTTGCGATGTAACACAGGTGACAGGTTGCTAGTCTATCGAAAGAAGAATTTCATTTCAACTACAATAGGTACTGTTATGCGCAAAATTATCGAATTTTTTTATTATTATTATAGCTAATAATATTTACGATACTATTACACCAAATGAACTAGCCTCTTGCTAAGTTCATTTAAGACTTCAGGTACTAGTCAACGTATAGTTAACAAATATATACTTACTATAGATAAACACATACAGTTTATTTAAGCAATGACCAGACTGGAAAGCAAAGATAAGCGTAATTCTTAACTCTCTACCGGGAATCGAAT
The DNA here is from genome assembly GCA_030578115.1 of Leucoptera coffeella. Classification (NCBI taxonomy): domain Eukaryota; kingdom Metazoa; phylum Arthropoda; class Insecta; order Lepidoptera; family Lyonetiidae; genus Leucoptera; species Leucoptera coffeella. Next base: position 91,902 of record JAMBLF010001351.1, read on the forward strand.
CTGAGACCTCACGATTAGCGAGCAGGTGGTTAACCAATCGCGCCACGGCACGGTGGTCGTGAAATTATTATTTCTATGTATTAAATTCAATCCATTCTGAATGTTATAAAATTACGTGAATATATGTATGTATTCAAGAGAAAGTGATTTGGCAGGATCGCGAAAAATAGTGATGCATAATATTCACGTGTGTAGAGATTTGACAGGATCATATAAATTTTCCGTCTCTGACTATCACGTTGGGAAAGTAGTATATTCACATCCTTAAATCTCTTTAGGGGTGAACAGAACCTCGGAGATAATGTCTCTAAATTCACTTTTTAGAATAAATATTGAGGTTTTATATTAGTAGTGTTGGTTTAAGTTATACACAGTTCTTTATTCGCCTCCTACTACATGTTGACCATTAAAAATTTGTTCTTTGATTCGCGAGACGCACCGTTGTACAGTCAGCGCTAAAAGTGCAGTCCCAGTAACTTTTTATAAGGTTTACGTTTATACGAACAAAAGACAATATTGTACATTTTAAAACTGGCGCCACTATGCATTGTCATGGCCACTATACGTTCGCGTGCTTCGAAATGAAAAATATTGTCTTTTGTTCATAAACGTAAACCTTATAAAGTTACTGGGACTGCACTTTTAACGTTGACTGTACATAATGCAAGTAGCATAAGGAATTGATATTGAAAACCATTTATTTACAGGGACAATACAATACACAATACAAACATATAATAACTGCACAATTTAAACATTTAAATAAAAAATAAAAACTAAACAGATCAAAAATAGTAAAAACATTTAAAATAAAAAGATATTGTGTATACTATTGCCACTGTGAAAAGGCCCAGACTCAGCATTTATGTTGTGGGTAGAAACACCACAACGCCGATCCTCCGCCTGAGCCGCGGAGGGTACGCACATTTGTTGCACCTAAACAAATACATACATATGTATACAAATAAACAAAAACATATATATAAACTTTAAAATTGCACCTATGTAGGTACGTGTTACCGTGGTTCTGCGGCCCTTGAAAGGGAGTGAGTCGTGCAGAGGGGTGAGGGGGAGGGCGGGGCTAACAGTGTGGCCATGTGAAAGATTTTGCTCAGAATAAAGGTATTTGTTGTAGATTAAATATGCAAGTAATACTCATATTTGTTGTACATTAAATATACATGTAATAGATATGCATTTGACAACCTCTGTGGTGTGAACGGTTGGGCCCGAGTCCACTAATGCTTTTTGCAAAATATCAGTTCAATATCAGATCAGTAACAGTGTGAAGTTGGTAGTGGAAGAGCAACAGTGAATAATTTCGCCTATTTAAGGACAAATTTTGTACTCTTTCTGTCAACAATGAAAGTGATATTGAACTGATATTTAGCAAAAAAAAACATTAGTAAATAGCTCCTAAACGCTAATTATGGCGTCCCGTGTTCGATTCCCGCTGGAGGCAGAGTTAATAACTACTCTTTTCTTTTGCTTTCCAGTCTGGTTGTTGTTTTATGTAAGCTGTATTATTTAACGATTCGAAAAAAGTATATTTCTTAAATATACGTTGATTAGTACCCTTAACATGAGTTTTAAACGTACTTAGCAAGCCTAGTTCAATTGGTGTAATAGTGTCCTACATTATTATTAATGAGAGTCAGATAGTCATTTTGAAATAGGGTAACTTAAGAAGTTGTCATAACAGCCGAGTGTGTATGAGATAGTGGCTGAATATCGTGGAAGGGAAAGTGGTTTGTCAAGAATAAGACAAATAGAGATCCGTGATGTTTACTTACTCCTCTGTAGCGAATCCAGCGTGATGTGTATGTATGTTAAGAAGCTCAGCCTAAATAAATATATTATGTGAAAAAAAAGTACTTATCTTAATAAGATTAGAGAGACAAAGACAATATATTTGACAAGAAAACGGGACTTATCACGTATATTTTATAAACAAAGAATTACCTTTGCTATCCGACGTTTAAATATACGTAATAAGTCCCGTTTTCTTGTAAATGAAAAAGAAAATGAATAAAAAATCGAGAGTCTCTCAAAAATATTAAGACAATATATGACTTCATATGCAAATAAGTTTTATCTAAGCACAAATATATATTAAAGCATAAAAAGAATAATATTTTATATACCTTGGTCTAAAGGGTCAACGCCCTACCAATTCGAACCGCGGGTAAATAATTCCTATACCCTGGCAAGGTGTAGTGATTGGGACAACAAAATTCCTGCTTCCCCTTCCAACGAATTTCTTTAGTACGCTTCCGAACGTCGTCGAAGACAGACGTGTTGTGCTCTGCTTGAAAATACGTGAAAATAAACAATTTAATAAAAATACAGTTTTAATAAAGTGTTTTTGTGTCATTGTGTTGTTATTTGGGATTATTTCTTCGCCGTTTTTAAGCTGTATATTAAAAGGTAAGTTTTTAAGTAAATATAATGTTTTTTGTTGATTTTCGTCCTGTTTTAGCATTTTTGTCGAAATATAGTTTAATTTTACACTCTCTCTAACATTAAACTTATACAATATGTTATAAATACATATAATAACATGTTTTAATTCAGTTTTTGGCCGTAAACAACATAACACGTCTTAAGCTTCTTTGTGGTTTCCGATTGAAAGTGGTAAAGCTAAGCTTGTTGGATTCTATAGGTAATACAATTTCGCTGTCATACAGACCAAATAATACTATAGGGTGTACTCTTATATGAAATAGAGTTCTAATTTATTTAAAATCTTTATTTCTTATACTCACGGTATATAGTTATGATTATTAATGTTTACATACATACATATATGTACATTCACGTCCTTTAATCCCTTCCGAAGTGGACAGAACCTCGGAAACATGATAATATTAATATCTATGTCACTGTTTTGGCATGAATATTAAGGTTGTGATGTCATATTGAAACAATAGTGGCAGATAGCTAGTCCATGGCCCAATAAATTCCATTTACCCTTAGTCGCTTCTTACGGAGTCGGAAAGAACGGCAGCTAGTTAGCGTTTTTAACGTCCCATACTAGCTCGGGAACATTATAGATGGTTATCACTATTTATTTACTGTTTAGTAGTGTGCAGAACAGAAGAGCATGTATGAGAAGGTTAATGGGTGTGAGTGAAGCAAGAGATTTGTCACCCGTTCCAGGTGGCGATTGAGTCTCTGCTTATCCCTTAGGGACGTAAAGGCGCGAATATATATGTATCAATATTTATATACATATCACGCCTTTCTAACCCTTTCGTGTTAGACAAAGTCAAAATCAAAAGATTATTATTCAATATAAGCACAGTACATTCATTGAACGTCGAAATATATTGAGTGGCACTGGTTGTCTTACAACTATGACTCTACCGTTGGTTCGGAAGCCCTAGCTTGGAGAAGAACCAACAAGAAACTCCAGCCTCAGGGATTTTTTGCCCAGTGCCAAATTACAACATTAAATCTTGGTTTCAATTTATTTCATTTGTATCCTGAATTCAAATGGATTCAATTAATCAACTGAATCAACCAATCACTAAAATCTGTAGTTACTAATATTATAAAGCTGAAGAATTTGTTTGTTTGAACGCGCTAATCTCAGGAACTACTGGTTCGAATTCAAAAAATCTTTTTGTATTAGATAGACCATTTATTGAGGAAGGCTTTAGGCTAATATCACCCAGCTACTAATAGGAGCGAAGAATATATAAAAATCAAATTATAATTACGGTGCCATCTATGTTTCATGTAATAAAAACTACATAAAAAAATAAAAATGTGGCATATTATTTCATATTGCTTGTATAATATAAACAGTGCATGTACCACCTAGACGGTCACCCATCCAGTTAACTTCCCACGACTGCGTTGCTTAACTTCAATGATCGAACGATAAAGATAACTTAGTATAAAATTTAATTTATGCCATCATTAATAAATATTATGTTTCGAATGGTTTATTAGGCATTATTATTATAATGTGCATTTCGGAATCGTATTTGCATAATTATCTATGTAGATTCAATGTGGCCATACATTTACGCAATTGTAGAGATGAAAACGATATTTTTGACTACCCCGCAAGGGATAATGGTCGTGAGGTATGTTAGAATATATCATATGGAACATTGGTGACAGGTTGCTAGCCTATCGCCCAATAGATTTAATTTACCCCTAGTCCCTTAGTCGCCTCCTATGACATGACGGGAAGAACGGCAGCTAGTTAGCATCCTTTTATCGTCCCAGATTACAGACATATATATACACAGTTTGAGAGCTTTCCCTAAATTACAATACTCCGCAACTGTGAAAAACAAAGATCGTTAAATCTATGTTAAATATTTAGTTAATACGAGGAAGTTAGAAATTATAACCGATGAGTGTGTATGAGGTGTATGGATGACAATGAAAAGAAAGTGGTGTGAAAGGATCGAGAGAAACGAAGAGCCTTGATTTCTACCTACCCCTTTGTAGAAAGACTGGTGTGGTTTGTAAAATATAACAATATTGTAGGACACATACACCAATTGAACCAGTCCATTGCATTTAAGACTTGTGTTAAGGGTAGTCTAATTAATAACGTTCGAGTGTTTATAAAACATTACAATTAACTAAAGAAGCATAGAAAAATGGCAGCTATTTAGCATTATATTTACATCCCAAACTAACATATACAGGGTGGCGCATTCAAAACGGTCAGTATGGGAAAGTCTGAAACTATAAGAGATACGAAGATTTGTTCTTAGGAACCATGTCACCGATTTTGATAAAAATAAAAACTGCATTCATGCTTTCCTTGAAAAAACAACTGTATCCAGTACGGGAATCGAACCCGGTAGCTTTGAAAAAATAAATTGGCCCTATTCACTTTTTCTTTTTAAATATCGATTGTATAGGTCTTAAGTTGTAAATGTCTCTATGAAACATGGAGTCGAAAAGGAATAAAATACATTGTTTTGGCATACTTTATTTTATCATAGTAGGTTTTCTAAGTGACCACCGTTGTTTTCAATACAATATTCAACACGTTTAGGTAACGATCTTACTATTGAATTTTGTATTTTCATGTGGTGAATTTGCGTTACAATTGGCTTTATTGCTACTTTTAGATCTTCAACGGTGTCATAGCTTGTTTTGTGAAATTCATCCTTAACATAATCCCACAAGAAATTTTTTAATATGGTTTAACACGTCACTTTAAGTAGACTTTTCAATAGATTGTTAGTTTTTGATTACTGTAGATAACAAAACCTCCTTAAAGGATTAATGCAATGCTAATGCTACATGATACGGTGTATGTAACAAGTAGGGAACTACAAAACATTAACAGCAATAGTGACAATTTCACATGTCTGTTGAATATTGTTACGGTGTATGTAAACTACTATGATAAACTAAAGTATGCCAAAACAATGCATTTTATTCATTTTCGACACCATGTTTCATAGAGACAATTACAGCTTAAGACCTACACAATTGATATTTAAAAAGAAAAAGTGAAAAGGGTCAATTTATTTTTTCAAAGCTACCGGGTTCGATTCCCGTACTGGATACAGTTGTTTTTTCAAAGAAAGTATGAATGCAGTTTTTATTTTTATCAAAATCGGTGACATGGTTCCTAAGAACAAATCTTCGTATCTCTTATAGTTTCAGACTTTCCCATACTGACCGTTTTGAATGCGCCACCCTGTATATTCACGTCCTTCAATCCTTTTCGAGGTGAACCGAACCTCAGGATTTATTATCTCCTAGATCACTTTTTGACATAAATATCGGAGTTCTGATGTCATATGGAACATTGGTGACAAATTTCTATCCTATCGCCTAATAGATTTCATACAACTCTAGTCCTTTAGTCGCCTCTTACTGCATATCGTGAAGAACGGCAGCTATTTAGCAAGTTTTTTACTAACAAGTAACTATTTAAACTATTCCAATAATTCCCAAAACGGCTTTAAGCTTTCAGTGAAATGACATTGGGTACATAATTTATGTTAATATTGACCATTCAAGATATGATTTGTTATGTTTACTCAAAAGTGTATGTATGTATGTTTATAGCTTTATCGTCGAGTGTGAGAAAGTAAATATGAGGATTAAGCTATCATGTTATAACGGCCGAAGCGATATACCGATTCGGTTAATAAAGTTAAGCAACGTGGGGTCTGAATTTGGATGGATAACCAGGTGATCATTTACTGTTGCTTTCGACGAGGGAATCTACCTAAGTTTGTATAAAAAAACATATACATTCATGTCCTTAAATCGTTTTCGGGGTGGACAGAACTTCGGAGATATGTATATAGAAAGAAAGAAAGAAAATACTTTATTCACTGCACCATAACTGCACAAATTACATTAAACACACAAACAATAAACATCAAGAATGAATCTACATATCTCATATCTATATATCTCCTAGGTTACTTTTTAACATAAATATTTGGGTTGCGTTGTTATGGTGAAACATTGGTGACAAGTTGTTAGCCCATCGCCCTCCTAGATCACTTTATAGCATGAATATTAGGATTGTGATGTCATAATGGACCAATTATGACAGATTTCTAACCTATCGCCCAATAAATTCCATTTACCTCTAGTCCCTTAGTCGCCTCCTACGACATGCTGGCAAGAACGGCAGCTAGTTAGCGTTCTTGTTACGTCCCAGATTAGCACAGGACATATCTATCTGATATACGAATAACTAATTATAGTAAATATATACCCAAAATGAATGTAGACATTTATTAAAAATACGTTAATTAGTACCCTTAACACAAGTCTTAAATGCACTTACCAAGGGGCCCGTTCAATTGGTACAATATCATAAAAACAACGTTATCGTATATTTTTATCAACTTCCAATAGAAAAGTGAGGGAAAATTCAATTTAAGAATGCCATTTCCCGTCTAGACATTCATTCGATTCAGCATCTTAGTATTCCTAGGAAATATATTTGAGACCTAAGATCTGGAATGTAGGGTATATTACAGACAAAGTAGTTTTATTCATATTTAAACATCACGGCGGGGTAGTCAGAGGATAGAGTGCCCATCTTCGAAATTTCGAAGGCATGTTAGGTATGGTTCATTCGAAGCCCGCGTATCACTAGATAGACAGCACCCAACGTGATAGGTAGTGAACCGCATCGCCGTATATAGGCACTAGGCCGGGCTAACCCGAAGGATAGGCAGGTTTCCTCACAATGTTTTCCATCTCCGTTAGCGAATACATATTTTCATATTTATTACATAAATCTTCGAGGTTCTGTCCACCTCAAAAGGGATTAAAGGATATCAATGTACATGTATGTATTGAGAGCCTTTACTGCACCGAATGTACATTTGCTATAACCACCGACTATGTATGTAGAGATGTAATATATCTATGCCAATGAAGCGAAAGTGGTTTGTTAAGATCGGAGAAATAAACTTAAAGTAAAATGTTTTTATTCAACATAAGTACAAGTACAGTACATTCATTGAGAGTCAAAACATTTGCCTGACACTGGTTGTCTCTTAGCATTATAATTCTAGCGTTGGTTCGGAAGCCCTGGCTCGGAGAAAAACCAACAAGAAACTCCGGAAACCAACAAGAAACTCCGGAAATAGGTATATCTGATTACCTCTCTGCAGGGAAACGGTCGTAACTCTACGAGTCTATTGGGCGATGGGCTAGCAACCTGTCAAATATTCCATTTCAATGTCATCACAAAAAATACATATATCCACGCTTCTACTTCCCTAACGTAATAAACAGAGACTATCGATCGCCACCTGGAATGGGTGACAAATATCTTGCTTCACTCACACCCATAAACTTTCTTACATGCTCTTCTGTTCTTCACGCTACACCCGCCTTGAGAAGAATGTCTCCAATTTGATCTGTATAAGTTCTACGCCAACCCCGTAAATCAAGTTGCTGTCCACCCCTAAACAGCTAAAAGGTCGTATGTCTATGTATGTATCACTACATAGTATAAAACAAAGTCGCTTTCTCTGTCCCTATGTCCCTTTGTATGCTTAAATGTTTGAAACTACGCAACGGATTTTGATGCGGTTTTTTTTAATAGATAGAGTGATTCAAGAGAAAGGTTTATATGTATAATAACATCCATTAAATAGTGGAGTAGGCAATATATTTTATACCCGTACGAAGCCGGAGCGGGTCGCTAGTAATGAATAAATTCATAGTAAAAATTATCGACACGCCCCCATCTCAATCATAGCGCTGCCCAAACAAGATAGGCAGATGAAATAGTGATGGGACACGCTATCTGCATGTTGTTATCGATGATTTACATATAGGGCGGAGTTAGTGACATTTAGAGCTAGTTTAAATACGTATAAACTAAAATAAATATGACACTTACATAGTTTAAGTATTAACTACTTTAAGTTTGTGTATAATTGGTGTAAATAACATTATATATTTAATTTATTCTCGTTATTTTTTGTACATGTTGATACCCTTTTTGGTCAAATTACTTCTTTTCTATGTTGTATGTCTATAACCACAGAGAGTGTATGAGGACGTGTAGTTTTTAAAGTTCTCTTCATCGCAAATAACACTTTCATTAAGTAAGTATTTAAAAACTTTCTATAGAATTGTCATAGTAAAATAATCCTCTGAGATTTCTGTTACAGACTATAGCCTATTTCACGGAATAGTCATTTTGCCTTGATTATCCAATCCGAAACCTTCAATATATTCACTACACCTGCTTCACAACCCTATCTTTATATTTATCGATAATTTACATACCTACCTTCTCTGTGGCATTTAACCTTATCTTAACTACTCTGTGAATGTTAACACGTTTATAGGCGCTAACTATTGCCCATTATGTAATAGTCGGTTGTCTACTGACATATTCATAATACTAGATTCTTTATAGAGTGGTAGGCAGAGATCACGCATCCCTATCTGTCCCGATCCTGAAAAACCACTTTCGCTTCATTGACAGCCATACATCTCTAACACACTCGGCGGTTATAGGTACTTCTAATGTCTTCCTTTTTCAATATAGCGTCAATCTTAGTCACCACATCTTCTTTCATACCGCAACTTTTCCTTATCACACTATTTTTAATTCTATCATTCAATGTCACTCCTAACATGCTTCTCAGTGTCCACATTTCTACGGCAGTTTCATGTTTCTTTTGCCATATCCAATACTTGGATCAGTGTATCTAGATATTTATCGATTATTTCCATGGCCCAATAAGACATATGACAGACAGACAGATGCCATATTGAAAAAGGGTGACGTTAGAAGAACGTATAATCACTGAGTGTGTTTGAGGAGGTGTATGAGTGTCAATTAAGCGAAAGTGGTCTGTCAGGATCGGGACAAATGGGGATCCGTGATCTCTAACTACCCTACCGTTCCCCGAACAAGTTAAAGTCAGTGCTTGTAAATGGCGACATGGCTTACCACCTGTCACATTGAGTACTGCCTTGGTCAACACGTGGGTTTGAGGTGTCCATAGAATTACTACCTTCGCAATTGCAAATGGACACCTGAACCTCTGACTACCCAAGGGTTAATGGTAGTGAACGCGTTTGGTTTTTGTCTAATTTACATATTTTCCTACTCTGTGGTATTTAATCTTATCTAAACTATTCTGTGAAGAGGTGTAGCGTTTAACTATTCATGTTAATGTTTTATTTATTTGTTTGTATTGGGTAACGATTTGTCCGTGTCATAACGCCTTTACAGATCATATTACATTCAATGGCGTTAAGTGGGCATTTATAATCGACGAGTGTGCATGTGGATGTCAATGATAAGATGTTTAGGAATAGAAAAAGTGTTGATCTACGGAAATACATACTGATTCCCTGTAGAGCGGTAGGTACGCAGAGATCACGGACCCCCTTTTGTCCCGATCCTGACAGACCACTTTCGCTTCATTGACACTCATACACATATCTGTATATATTCTGTCTGTATATATTATATTATTATTCTTATGTATATTTCCGTCCCGTAATCTCGTTCTGGGTGGACAGAACCTTGGAGATAATAATCATCTCAATCATGAAATCATCTCCATTGTTAATTTTTAACATGTGGTTGTAATGTCATATGGAACATCGGTGACATGTTACTAGACCATCGCTCAATAGATTCCATATACCCTTAGTTTCTTAGTCGCCTCCTACGACATGTCGATGACTACTAATAAGTACGATGAGACTTTTGTATATTCACGCCTTAACGTCTTATTGGTATAAGTAGTGACTGTAGCCACCTGGAACGGGTATCAAATCTCTTGCTTCACTCACACCCATTAACCTTCTCATACATGCTCTTCTGTTCTTCACGCTACACCCGCCTTGAGAAGAATGTCTCCAATTTCCGACGTATATGTATATAAATAAGTTAACGTTTTACGAGTAAGTCTATGCAACAAAAGGGCTTGCTTTGATGGTTTGCGGATGAATGCTAGTAGATTGACAAAAGGAATTTAGGTGAAATGGAAGGGCGGTTACGTAAGGGCCGGCCCAATAAGACATGACAGATATAGGACATATTGAAAAAGGGTGACGTTAGAAGTACCTATAACCGCCGAGTATGAGGAAGTATTTGAATGGTATTGAAACGAAAATGGTATACCAAGGTTGTGATATATGATATATACCTTACTAGTGACCCGCTCTGGCTTTGCACGGGTTTAAAATATATAGCCTACTCCACTATTTAATGGATGTTATTATACATATAAACATTCCTCTTGAATCACTCTATCTATTAAAAAAACCCCATCAAAATCCGTTGCGTAGTTTCAAAGATTTAAGCATACATAGGGACAGAGAAAGCGACTTTGTTTTATACTATGTAGTGATAATGAACTATATGTATGTAAAAATCCCTAATCTCTTATAATAATACCGTTAGTTTCTTTAAATCCATCTCCGCTTTGCTTCATAGAATATACCCCGTGGAGTTTCAATTTAATAAAAAGGATCAAACTAGCAAAAATACGCCGCCATTTTAGAAAAAAAGGGCGCCTAAATCATAAGCAGGTGTCCATTGCTGTAAAACCCAAAAAAACGAATTAAAAATCATCAGTGTAAAATTTTACGATCAATAAAAAGATATTTACGTTTGTAAACTACAAATTTATTTATTTCGGGCCCCGGTCTAATGTTTTTGGGCCATTAAGCCACACTTACAAAGAAACGGACAAATGATATCCAACCTTTTTGTGACGGACTTTTTGTTGGAGAAAAAAGGTCGCTCGGCGCCTCACCTCCTTGGTGGGCGTATGGCCACGGGAATATGTGGTCGGAGTTTTTAGTTATAAATAAAATAACTTGTGTTAGTTTGTGACAAAATTATAACTAGAGATCCCGCCACATAAGGTGGCAGTAGCCAAACTTGGAACTAAATTTGACGTTACCGCCATTGCGTGTTATTTTGTATGAAAGGTAAATTTAGTATTACCAGCGTTGTGTTTTTTGCCCACTCTTTGTAATTTTTATGTTTGTTAAGGGTGATTATAATAAATTGATTTCCGGAGTTTCTTGTTAGTTCTTCTCCAAGCTAGGGTCTCCGCTGATCTAACCTCGGTAAAAAAAATGTAAAGACAATGCTCAGTGCCATGTTTGAAATAATAGTTTTAAGAGATTCGCGATTTATACTCATGATATAAGATATAAGGGTGTGTATAAGATTGATTGCAGCTGTGGGAAATCCTACGTCGAACACACTAAACGGGCTATTGCGGACAGAGTGAAGGAACACATAATATATGTAATATATAATAAGAAGGATAAGTCCCGTTAATTATTAATCATGTTTGAAATAGTTTAATAAACATATTTTGACTTTGATATATTAATTTGTTTTATTTGAGTTTATAGCTCTGCAACCAAAGACCGTTACAAATGAAACCTATAATGTATCGAACCGTATGGCACAGTGAGTGCTAGTTTTGGCGTGTTTACTGGTAACACTGAATTACGCGACTGTGGCGACGCCTCCAACTGCCACCTTATGTGGCGGGATCTCTAGCATTTCTTCTCAAATGAAATGAAATGCTTTTTATTCAACATGAGGATTATAAAATCACTTATTGAAAGTAAAAAAAAAACATTTCCACATGAATAATTAAAATAAATCTAATTAAACTATTGGCATTTCGTAAAACAAAATCCTGCAGAGAAGAAATGCCAAGAAACTCTACATACATATTTCAATACAACTTCAGTTAAATAATCCATCAGAATGAGACTGCAGCCCAACCAGCAACCAACGAATATTATGAGCAACATATTAAAGGTGTCCCAATAAGAACATGTATCGTGAGGCTGCAATCACACCAAGATGAAACGTCACATAACATCATTTAGATAGTCTTTCACCCTGTAGTAAATGTTAAAGAGGACTTAGGAACAAGGGGTAAATGGAATCTATTAATTTTCGTGTGTGTATGCTTTAGGAAACAGTCGAGAACATAACATGTTTTATCATATAATTAAATTTTCAGACTATTGTAACCCGTTTTACACACCTAATAAACAAAATAAAATAAACATTTAGAAATGGGCTGGGCCCTTACTCCGCTAATGCATTGTAGGCACAATATTACTGCAGTATCAATACAGTAATACACTTCAGCGGCCCTAATTTGACACTTTTGGCACTCCACTAACAAATGTTGGCCACTGAGGCGCTATCGAACTACATCTGAAGTATTTCTGCGTCTGAAGTACAAAAAAGCTACTCCACTGACCAAACGTCCGTCAATGTCAGTTCAATAGCCTTATATTTGGTACATTGATACTGAAGTTACTGTAGTATTATATTATCTGTGCTGAAGTAATATTCTGCCTACAATGCATTAGTATAGTAAGGCCCCTGGAAACCTGTGATCATTATAGGTATTATATTATTTACTTATTAAAACACCATTAGGGACCCAAGTCCACTAATGCTTATTGGAAAATACCTATCAGTTTAGAATGAGTGTGAAGTGATATTGAAATACGATTATGCTAAAACGCATTAGTTGACCCCATAAAGACAAACGCGTTTAGAACCATTAACCCTTGCCGGGTAGTCAGAAGTTAAGGTGTCCATCTCCTCAGTTGCGAAGGTAGTAATTCTATGGCCACCTCGAACCCATGTGTTGACCAGTCAGTACTCGATATACACAGCACCCAACGTGATAGGTAGTGAACCGTATCGCCGTATATAGGCACTGACTATTACCTATTCTGAAGGATAGGCAGGTTTCCTCACGATCTTTTCCCTCACCGTTATCGACTGTAAATTATGTACGTAATTGAAAAACACATATTTAAATTTCATTCATTGGTACATGCCAGAGTCAGGATTCGAACCTAGGAACTTTCTCATACGAAGTCCGAGGTCTTACCCACTGGGCTACAGCCGCTATAATCTCTAAAATATTCCCTAAAATCCTGTCTATTACCTACCTACCTAGTAAGTTTCCTCACCATGTTTTCCCTTATCATACAAACGTTAAATACATACATACATTTACCAGTGACAGTTCTATGTGAGGTGTCTATCTCATCACGCTGTTTGAACAACACTTTCGGTATGTTGACCCTCTTGACAGCGAGATCCATCTGTCAATATTTGACAGCTAGTGATGGGTTATTCATTGATTGATTCAATGGTATGAGTTATCGATGTTTGGTTTACGATATGATGTTTTTTGTGTAATTTAAGTATTATTTAGACATACATTTACGTTCTATAATCCCTTTCGGGGTGGTCAGAACCTTGGAGACATGAAAACATCTCCTTGGTTACTAATTAGCGTGATTATAGGTGTTGTGAATGTGTATCTATTAATAAATGTCTTTAAATTCTATTTTACATACACAAAATAATACAGTTTCTTTATTTGTCGACCTCCGTGGCGCGATTGGTTAACCACCTGAACGCTAATCGCGAGGTCCAAAAAGTTTCCCGGTGGAGGCAGAGTTAAAAACTACGCTTTTCTTCTGCTTTCCAGTCTGGTCGTTGATTATATGTGCTTTATATGTATTTATCTATGTATAGTATGTATATATTTGTTAAATATACGTTGACTAGTACCCTTAACTCTCAAGTCTTAAATGTACTTAGCAAGGGGCTAGTGCAATTGGTGTAATATTGTTCTAAATATTATTATTTTATCGATATACATCCCATCCTTAGCAGACATCCATCGTGACGAGCACATTAAACAGTCGAACATGACTTTAGTGTATCGATACATTCAAATACTTTTTATCTGTAACGGTAGACAGACATCTCGATGTCAAAATATGTATGTACAGTCAGCGCTAAAAGTGCAGTCCCAGTAACTTTTTATAAGGTTTACGTTTATAAGAACAAAATACAATATTTTTCATTTCGAAGCACGCGAACGTATAGTGGCCATGACAATGCATAGTGGCGCCAGTTTTAAAATGTTAAATATTGTCTTTTGTTCTTATAAACGTAAACCTTATAAAAAGTAACTGGGACTGCACTTTCAGCGCTGACTGTACATTATGTACTAACGTTTATCATTTTAGAAAAGGTGAATAAAAGATTTAAAGAATCGTTCGTACCATTCGTTACTTATTACTAGTTAGTGCTTGTAAATGGCGACATTGCTTACCACCTGTTATACTGAGTAGTCAGAGGTTCAGGTTTCCATCTCTGCAATTCCGAAGGTAGTAATTCTATGGACACCTCGAACCCACTTGTTGACCAAGTCAGTACTCAATGTGACAGTAGGCAAGCCATGTCGCCATTTACAAGCACTAACTATTATCTGTTCGGGGAATATGTAGGTTTCCTAACAATGTTTTCCCTCATCGTAATATTGGATGCATTTCGTAAATGTATTTTTTATTACGAAAATATGTATGTATGTATATTTATTTAATAATATCTGTGTGGCTGAGAACTAAATATCTTTAGCCAATTACGCGCTCTGCCAAAACAAACCTGTCAAATACAAAGTGGCTGTCACTTAGAACAGTAACTGTCATTTTATTTCACAATATATGCACCAGTGAGGGAAAACATCGTGAGTGAATCTGCCTATCATGAATAGTCAATAGTCAGTGCTTGTTAATGACGACACCTTATACTACCTGTCTAATTAGGTAGTGAATATGGTTATCAGTTATGTTTATCCCTTGCGGGATAGTCAGAGGTTCAGGTATCCATCTTCGCAATTGCGAAGGTAGTATTTCTATGGCCACCGCGAACTCATTGTGACAGGTGGAAAGCCATGTCGCCATTTACAAGCACTAATTATTATCTGCTCGGGGAACAGGTAGGTTTCCTCACGATATTTTCCCTCCCCGTATCGATGCATTTCGTAAGTGTATTTTTATTACGAAAATATACATAGAAATTCATTAAACTTCATTCAATGGTACATGCTCAAGCGGGATTTGAACCCTGTACCCTCGATACAGAGTCAAGCCCCAAACGACTGAGTTACGTCGAATTATTTGTATTTTATAATTTCAATAGACATATACAATATCTATTCATACGTATTTACAAGCTTAGTCGTACATACACCTCCTCATACACACTCGGCAGCTATAGATACAAAACTAGACACTATCACTACATAGTATAAAACAAAGTCCCTTTTTTTGTCCCTATGTCCCTTTGTATGCTTAAATCTTTGAAACTACGCAACGGATTTTGACACGCTTTTTTTAATAGATAGAGGGATTCAAGAGAAAGGTTTATATGTATAATAACATCCATTAAATAGTGGAGTAGGCTATATTTTATACCCGTGCGAAGCCGGAGCGGGTCACTATATAAAATAATAACAAAGATGATCTTTGATATTTGGAACAAAAGGGCCTCTCCCCTCACAATCGATGTAAAATTCCATCACTGGCTACCCCGCGGGTGTTGGCGTGATGGTATTTGTTTGCCCTTAGGGTGGCTACCCTATATCTGTTATGGACAGAAGGGTGGATTCGTAAAGAAATTAATATTTAGGACACTATTACACGAATTGAACTAGCGCCTTGGTAAGTTTGTTTGAGACTTGTGTTAAGGGTACAAGTGAACGTATATTTAAGAAATATATACTTGTTATAAGTAGATAAATACATATATAGTATATATAATAAATAAATAAATTAAATAAATAAATAATGAACGACCAGACAGGAAATATAACAAGTTTTTATGTTTTAAACATTCGTCGATTAGTATCCTTAACACAAGTCTTGAATGTAATTGCTAAGGGGCTAGTACAATTAGTGCAATAGTAACCTACAATATGGACAGTACCTTGGAAAAAAATATCTCCTAGGTCACTTTTTATGTAATGTAGGATGCCCCCTGCTAGATGGACCGATGACCTGAAAAAGGTCGCTGGTAGTGGCTGGCTGAGGGCCACGAGTGATCGTGTTTCGTGGCGTAATCTTGGGGAGGCCTACGTCCAGCAGTGGACTGACATAGGTTGATTGGTTGAGACCACTTTTTAGCATATTGGAGCTGTGATATCATACTGGAAAATTTTTGATAAGTTGCTATTCTATTCGACGTAGCTCAGTTGTTTGGGGCTTGGCTCTGTATCAGTGCGTACAGGGTTCAAATCTCTCTTGAGCATGTACCAATGGAAATGAAGCTTAATCAATTTCTATATACATTATCGTAATAAAAATACGTTTACGAAATGCGCCGAATACAACAGTGAAGGAAAAGATCGTGAGGAAACCTCCCTGTTCCTCGAACAGTAATAGTTAGTGCTTGTTAATGGCGACATGGCTTACCACCTGTCACATTGAGTGCTAACTGATCAACACGTGGGTTCGAGGTGTCCATAGAATACTACCTTCGCAATTGCGGAGATGGAAACCTGAACCTCTAACTAGCCCGCAAGGGTTAATGGTCGTGAATGCATTTGTTTTTGTTTTTTTTTGCTTTTCTATTACCCAATAGATTTCATTTATATCTCCGCAATCTCGGAGGTAATAATTCTATGGCTACCTCGAACCCACGTGTTGACAAGATAGTACACAATGTCACAGGTGGCAAGCCATGTCGCCATTAACATGCACTAACTGTTACCTGTTCGGCGAACAGGTAGGTATCCTCACGATGTTTACCCTCACCATAATTTTCGACGCATTTCGCAAAATTATTTTTATTACGAAAACGTACATAGAAATTCAATAACTTCATTTCCATTAGTACATGCTCATCGGGATTTGAATCCTGTACCCACTGATACAGAGTCAAGCCCCAAACAACTGATATACGTCGAATTAATACACCTAAAACGTTTATTGAGTGATTCTTCTGCCTTAGTATCTGCCTACCATTGCCTCATTATTATGCTAAATAAGTTATCATGCCCTTTGCAAATGCTACCATCGAGCAGAGTGGTAGATATATTGAATAATGGTTGAAATGCAAGTCTGGGATTCGTATAATGTATCCAGCAAGAAAGAAATGTTGCATATCTCGGACATGTTTTAAGACATGAAAGATATGACTTGCTGCAACTCATTATGGTGGGCAAGATAGCCGGAAGAAGAATTGTTGGACGAAGGAAAAAGTCGTGGCTCCGCAACATACGAGAGTGGACGGGAATCAAGAGCGCCGCCGAGTTGTTCTATCTCGCCAGGGATCGGACTAAATTTGCCAAAGTGACTGCTAACCG